>JAULBZ010000828.1:0-26291 GCA_032360805.1 Neoturris breviconis
ATATTTTTTATTACCATCCCCCCCCCCCCCCCCCCTTAAAAAAAAGTAAATAAATAAATAAGCACGTTCAATCAGCGTTTTGTGACATGCTCACTTTGAAAGTGATGGTTATCACGTGTATGGTTGTTTCTTTACCGTTTTATTTTTTAACCTAAATTCAGTTTTGTTTCTTACGAAAGAAACGTGTACTGTGCTTAATTCTACAACACCCACTTCTAACTTTTTTTAATAGAAATTTGTAAAAAAAACCCTGAACATTTATTTTGGAATTATAGGGTTAAATCCGAAAGTATATATAGTGTAAAAATATACGATGATTAGAAATTAATAGTTTACCAAAGAATTAAATCATCAAATACTTATAGACTGTGCATGACTGCATCATTATTCTTCGTTGACGATAAATAAAAGTAGCCGCACATTCTTTTAGAAGAAACTCTTTTATAAGAGACCTTCAACTAAGATCCTCAAAGGTTAAGAAACTTTTAGTACTACAAATATATCCCGAGTTTAAAGTCGGATTTCCATTTAATAAATAATCTATGCGAAAAGTATCATACACACACACAGGTCCGTTGCTAGATTATTGTTTTGTTTGTTCTTCCAGTGTTACGTTACGGTACGCAAAAAAAGTTGAATTCCGTTTAACTTTTTAAGGTAGCGTACAGAATAGTTGTGTAAGCCAATCAGATTAAAGTATACGTAAGTTACGCGTATGATCTTTAAGTGAAAATCCGGCTTAAGAAACTTTGCTAAGTAAGAAGTCCGGCTGAAGTTTGCTAAAAACGTTTAGCTGTTCATTAATAACATAAATAAAACACTGTCAAAAAAAGGTGTTATTTTCATATTTTTAATGAAATGCGTTTTGTTATTGTTTAAATAGCTGTATCGAATAGATGTATACCCTAGATCATATTAAGCCTAAAAAATAAGGAACAATTTAACCCTATGATTTTTCGAAAATAACTTATTTCCACGCTATGTAGCGTCTTGAAACTTTGCAAGTCTTAAGTAAGGTCAACCTATTTTACGATTGTGGGCCATATTTCAGGTCGATTCCTAGTTTTTTCGTGATTCTTTCGCATAGGACTAGATTTAAAGTAAGATCTGAAATCTATTTATTTTCTCGTACGTTCTATAAAATATACGAAGAAGAGAAAGGAGTACTTTGCATTGGATTACTTTCTTCCTACCACATAAATCTTTTTAAACTCGACTTTACTGTTGAATTTTGTCAAATATAGTCTTTTGATAACAGTAACCCCTTTAAACATTTTTTTAAGGAGAAGGTATCTATCAGAACATAGAATATCACGGTGTAAACAGCGTCACGAGAGAGTTTGAGAATTCAACGTATAATAACTTGTGCAGCAAGTACACAACCTTTGCTGCAAAAATCTCATGAAAGGCTAAACGAAAACTAAAGACTAATATTAAGTGAGTAAAGGCGGATTTTCATAAGAAGCCATGGCATTGGTTGAAATTGACGTAACTTATCAGGTGACCTCGGTTGAGTTACGGCAGTTTCTTGATGAACCAGTATCTGTTCGTCCTATGCAAGGCAATTTTCATCTCAAAACGTTCATATTTTATGAAGGTTTATTGTTTGGATGATTTAGTAACGATGTCAAAATCTTACTATCTGGCCAAACATCAAAATATCTAATATTTTGTGAGTTGGATATTTTTTAACATGACGGGAAAATGATGGTGGTAAAAATACCGCTCTCAGAATTTTTTTTAAAATTTAAACCTGTTTTTACGGTAGCTACAAATGGATACAAATAAACCATTTTAAACAAAAATCCAATAGGTTGCATTATCGCTAGTAGTGCGAACAAAAATCCGTCATGTAGGATTGATACGTGCCGTAACTCACTTGAGACGTCGCTTTAAAGCAATGTAATGACTTCATTAAAGACATAACGTGAAAGACGATCTCGTATTTCTCCATATATATTTCAAAAAAAAAGATACTCAGCTCTGCAAAAAACGAATTCTTAAGATGGTCCCTAAATCTGTTATATCGTGCAGCGACAGACTGATATTTATGTAAATATAGCCACTTCGGTTCCATGCCTTCAAAAAAGTTACTCAAAATATATTTTATATGAACCGTGTGTACGAAGTATATCTCACTTGAAGAACTGATTTATACCGGGTGTGAGTACATATGCGTTTGATTAACATTCGATGCGGGTTCAAAAAGAGTAGAAAAATATGCTCAAAATGATAGTTGGAAGGTACAAATACAGAATTCAAGATGGCTACAGAAGTAGGAATTATTTTGTAGTAATTGTTTGCTGCAATGTAAAACATAATAAATTAGTTATGGTGTTCAGCTGATCAACGAAGCAATAATGAAGATACCTTTACAAACGGTACTCGCATTGCTTATAGTATGGGTGACAACTATAAAGGGGACTGGTAAGTTCAGCAATATTAACATGTTTAAGTTGATAGCAAAATTAGACAGTGGGCAATAAAACTTGTTCAAGTCAGCAGAAAAGACGCTAGAACAACGTTGGAACGTTGGAACGTTGAAACGTTGGAACGTTGGAACGTTGGAACGTTGGAACGTTGGAACGTTGGAACGTCTTTACTGCGGAATTTGAACATGTCTTTTACCCACTGGGTAGACAAGCAATCGAATCTCAATATCACAAACATTTCAGTTTCTCGTATCAGACAGTCGGTACCATGAGAAGAATATCCCCTAAATAGCTACCCGTTACCGCATCGGTCGATTTTGTTTCGCCACTTCTCTTGTATTCAGTTCTAGTAAATAACTTGATAGTTATTTGAAATCAAAGATGATACACCACGGGAAAGACTATCGCATACAGACTCGTGTACGAATTGCAATACACAAAGTGTTATATATGGCAATACATAGTTCATATATGGCAATACACAGTCCATATATGAGATATACGGGTCCGTATTCAGTGGTATTTCACTGTGTGGCAAAAAGCGAAAGCCCTGAGAACGAGGTTGACATAGATGACAAATTTAACATGTGTGTATTGTACAGGTTTGAACTCGAGTTAACTCAGCTCACACACAAATGTGTCAATTCATAGAAAAGCGAAGTGACTTCATTGTAATTACATACATAGGAAAATATTTGACTTTGATTGAAAATTTTAAGTGTTGAATTTCATACACTGACAGGATATTTATCAGAGTTTTAAAGCGTAAACATATTTTGCGCGTATGGGAACGGCAATTAAAATAGGCAAAAAACAACGGCGAATTAAGCCCTCTAGCTACCTTCAGCTCTCCTCTTCGCTCTAACCGCCTATTTTTATTTTTATTATTTTGAGTAGTTAAAATTGTCGATCATTTCTAAGGTTGATTTCCACTAGGCAAAATATTTGCGCAAAAAGTCAAAAGAAGACATTTCATTGGTAATAATTGACATCAAAGGCCACAGTAAAGACGCTAGAACAAGGTTTTAAATGTGACGTCAATTTCTACCAATGGAATGTTTTCTTTTGCCTTTCGCACGAAATATTTTATCTTTTTTATGCTCCATTTGTTATCACTACATTATATTATCTCCAGCATAATGTACACCTATTCACCGCAAATACATGAAAACGAGGTTTTGACTGCTTAAAGTAGAAACTTGTTGCAATATAATAACTTCCTTAAAAATTACGCTATTTCATTGTAACAAGTTTCTATTTTGAGCTGCCAACGTCTCGTTTTCATGTATTTGTGAATTGGTCTATTTTCTGTACTAGAATTGGAATTACCATCTTGGTTAGACACAACACTTCGTGAAGCTCGTGGAAAAGATACAAGCAAGATATTCTTAGACGATGGTTGTATGCTAAAAATAACAAATACACAATGTATCTCCACAATACAACCTGATGGAGATAACTGTAGAACGATTTTTAATCTAAAGAAACTGTTAAAAGGCTACTGGAAATTAAGAGATTTTCATAAAATTACTGACCAGAATATACCAATGGAAAAATTTGATGCAAATTTACTGACCGTTGATAATTGTAACGAGTTTATTACGTTTAACGCTAACAGTACTGAAACCATAAACTTCTTAGAACAGTACTTATTATTGTCTAATGTTTCTATGGTTCTAACATTTAAAGGTTATCATAACCAAGTTATCAATAATACTGAAATATTAATTGACTTGAATGGCACAGTAGAATTTAACAAGAGAGTACTTGATATACATGTTTATAAAAATTTTAACGATAGTAGATATGTGCTTACAATAATTGGTGATAAAATAAAGTTCTCTGATTTACTGGTAACTTTTCGAATTGATCGGAAATTTTATTCAACATTTTGTACAACGATTGATAAGGAGGTATTGGATGATTTAGAATTCACTAAATTCCAGATGAAGGGAGTATATAACATTTCTAAGGGATTTTTCTTATCTGCGACATCCGTACTTAAAAAGTCAGGATCTAACGATACATCGTATATTGAAGTAATAATAGCTCGAGCACGTCATAAACCATTAAAGTTAGCACTTATACTAAAAGGTAAACTTGAACAAGATATCTTGCCGTTTATTTCCGATTTATTACAACGACGCCGTACGTCAATTCCAATTATTGAAAGAATTGTCGACGTTGGTGTTCTGAGTATATCTGGGGACGAAATAAAGCTGAATGGTTTTGGATCTGATACGCATCTTGATAGAATAGAAAAGGGAATAATACTGCAGACTGTCTCATCTTTTGCAGAAGTGGACAAACGTTCTCTGATTGCAAACCAAACTGATACAAGGAATTTAGTTCGCACACTATTGACCATGTGCAAACCACGTGATCTGGTAGATTTTAATGTAAAAAGTAATGTAGATATTTCTGAATTTTTACAAAAGCTACGCAATCAAGACATCGACTTTCCTGATTGGCTAAAGACTGAAAATATAGTAAAGGGTAAAATCCTTAAAGTAACATTTACTGGGCCAAATAAAAATATTGTCACCGTGAAATCAAGCATAGTGACTACCATCAATACTTTGTTTGATTCTTTAACTTTGCAGAGCATCAACGTGGAATTCTGGATTGACAAAGAAAACAAAAATGCATCATGGGATTGCGGTATTCTAAAAACCATTCACAAGCTTTCTAAATCTGACGTAGAAGTTTATTTAACATGTGACAAAGGATTAAAGAATATACGTATAGTTGTGTCAGCACCCAAGTTTGGCTTTCAAGAGCTCACCGACTTGCTCAAAGTTGACGTTATTCCAGAAAAAATAATGAGAGCAATGGGAAAATTCATGACATTTGATATTCAAAATTTCAAAGTTGAAGCAAGTCAGGATGATGATGAATTTTTAAGGTGAGATATAAACACAGCTCCCGTACATTCCCGTATATAGACTGTGTGCTACCATATATGGCAATACACAGTCTAAATAAGGCAAATACGAGACCATTCGGTAGTCTTTTGCGTTGTATACTAAAAGAAAACGTATTATCTGGTTGATCATTATCGTTTTCATTAAAACTTACGTATTTACAACATTTTCATATTAAAAATATCAAATATTAATGTAAATATCTAAGTGAAGCCAAGCCTGTTAGCTTTCAACCAATGTAATGGCTTCATTTAGAATTCGTGCGAACAAATTTGTACACTGGAAATCCGCTTTTACAAGTGAGGATAGCAAAATTAATAAAAGTATAATTGTGCTGTATATTGATAACGAGTCCTCTTTATAATAAAGTAGAATTTATTTATGGTCCTGAGAACGTTAACCAAGTTTTCAACCAGGTTTAGGCATTGATTAGCCTTTGTAAATGTGGTTATTTTAGAGAATAACTGATTCACCATTATTGTTTGGTCTTAAAACATTAACCAGTTTTAGAACCAGATTTATACATTGGTTAACCTTTCTAAGTGTGGTTATTCTTTCTAAACACGGTTAAATTATTGAATGGCTGGTTTTTACCATTATTATTTGATCTTAAAAATCTTAACCAGGCGTAGAACGAAAGTTTAAACATTGATTAACCTTTGTAAATGTGGTTATTTCACCATTGTTATGTGGTCTTCAGTGCTTTAACCAGGTTTTGAGCTAGATTAACAATTCTTAATGTAGATATTTCATTGGTTACTTGGTTCACACCTATCACATAGTTTTAAGAACTTAACCAGGAATAGATATTAATTAACCCTGTTCAGGATACAGTTTTATCTAGGATCATTTGGGGGAGAAAAAAATGAAACTAGCAACTGTACATAATTTTCCCTTAGCAACCATATTTTTGACGGGTGGTAATTTTTTTCTTCTTATTATTTAATTTTCTTTAAAAAAAATCTGACCAATTTTGGTGACCAACATTTTTTTCACCTAAAAACTTAGTTTGACTTAGATGACTTCATCATAAGTAATGATGCCCAAAAACATAATAATACCTAAGGGTTATTTATGTGCTGAACCAACTTTTTGGAAATTTTCCACACTGCAGCATGTTCCCATCAACAGTGGTGGAGGGGAGAATTTTGTGCCCTACCCCATCAATTGAGAGCACCCCCCAAAGCCCATCTTGAACAGGGTTAGTCTTTACAATTATGGTTATGCTATAGGATCACTGGTTCGCCCTTATTATTTGGTCTTAAAAACCTTACCATGGAAGGATTATCATGGATCGAAGATAATGAAAAGAAACTTGTTGTTGGCATTGTTATAAAAAATATCAAATTAGACGATCTTCTTGAAAGTATGGGTACAAAGAAACTGAAAATTTCGTGGATTGGTGAAACGAAAGCAGGTAATTTACAGAGAAGGGCAATAATGAATCAACAATATTGCAATGGATTGGTTTCTTCGTACCGAAGAAAACAATTCATTTCAAGCTTGTTGATACACCATTATGTGAAGGTTTTATTTTGTTAAAATATACTTTACACACACACTGTGTTTCTTTTAATATCTTCTATAAACGTTGGTTTTGGTACGAAAGTTGAATATGGACTTATGAAAGTTCAAATGAATGCAATATGGTATGTGTTGTTGTACTTAGCTAGCCTTTACATATGGTCACAAAATGAGTTCTATCATAAGCATCTTGAATTTGATTGCTTTCTTCGTACCGAAGAAACCAATCAATTGCAAGCTTATTTAGAGGGAAACTTATTTAGAAGTCCATTTAAGGCTGTCTTATTTTCTCTGTACCACTGCGTGAAAACTCGCCCATAATATGGCAATATACAGTCCATATATGGAAATATACAGCTATAATATGGCACTATACAGCCATAATATGGCAATATACAGTCAAAATTTAACAACAGGCTCTGTTTTTAAGACTTGCAAAAATATTGTCATTTCCTATAAAAATCCTCCTTAATTGCGTTGAGCAATATACAATCCATATATGGCAATATACAGTCCATATATGACAATATACAGTCCATATATGGCAATGTACAGTCCATATATGGCAGTATACAGTTTATACGGAGATATACAGTAATAAGTTATTCTGTAGTCTTCACATTTCCAGTGAAAACGAACAATTTTCTTTTAGCTATCCTGATTAGTAATACTCAACTCGATTCTACTTCTAAACGACATAACGTAATCGGAATAAAACCGGAAATCGGATTAAAACCGGACATAAAAAACACATCTACCGTTTATTTCAAAATGACACCTGCTGAAAACGTTACCTCTAATGACACTTTCAATCACACTCGAAACAGAAGAGATATTTCTTTTCCCTCTTATGTGAATACACTCATTCCAAGCCAATCACCGCTGACATATTATGGCAACGAACCAGAGAATGGATATGAATCAAATTCTTTACAAGCACCAATGACAAGTACGGAGCAGGCACCAATGGCAATTATGAAGCAGACATCAATGGCATCTGTTGAGCAGACACCAGCGGCAACTATAGAGCAGGCACAATTATATCAGAACCAACGTATGTTCGAACAACCGAATGTTAATGAGAATCTAGATCAAGGCAGTTTTGCGCCACCTATAAACGACGTTACTCCACAACAAAATCATGCGCAATCTTTCTCTCAACCAGCATATAACTTTGATCCAAACCGTGTTGTAATGAATCAAGATATTCCTAAAAACAATGACCAAAAAGAGGTTAGCAAGTCAGTGAAAAGTAATCAAAAAACGCCAACATTAATGGAAGAATTAATACACGCCTATGGCGAAAATAATCAAAAGAAAGCTAACGAGAATAGAGCATATCAGAGACAATTAAATGAAGGCGTTCTTGACGAAGAAAATGACAAAAGATCAATATTGAGAAGGCATGGAAAACAGCAAGTCAATATCAAACATTCAAGCAAAGTAAAAAAGGCTTCCAAGAAATATCAGAGTAGCAAAATAAAAAGCAAAATTGTGCGTAAGAAGGGTAGTAAGATTCACATGCTCCATAACACAGACAATGCAAATGATGACATTCAGTCAACAAGAAGAGACCTCATTAATTCACATTACGTCAATCACAACTTTAAACAAAATTATTTGAATTGGTTGCAAACCTCAAAAGGTGGCGGTCAACGTGAAAATATAGCTAACATATTTGATGACGCCTATAAATCAAATACTGTTTCCGGCAAGTCAAGCGTTAATCCTGCGCAATCCAATGTAAACCAAATTAGCAAAACTGCCATTGGTTCACATTCTTACAAACAATCAGCAAAGGCCACAAATAACCGCTTTCCGAAGGTTGCAATAGCGATGTATAATCGCTTTTCGAAGGTTGCAGTAGCAAAAAATAAACCGGAAATCGAAAGGGAAGAATATGGAGTTGAAAGAGAGGCTGTTGGTTATATTCCAGAGACGAGTAGCGCAGCTTTTAACCTTTATAGAAAGGAAAATAGACCGGTAACCGAGATAGCAAGTAAGATAAATGACCAGTACGATGACGACGATCATGTAATAGAAAAAGGACCGAATATTTTATCCCGATACAACTCACAATATAAAAATTCAAATGAAATGTCACATGCATATAAAATAGAGCAGGTCAATGCAAATGAGATAGTCCATGATGGATATAAAACCGAAAAGATAAACGCAGAAGATATATCTTCTAATGACGAAAACAGTGAGTTGATCAAAGAATATGCAAGGCTAAATGCACAGTTGGCTGCCATGCATGAACCCACTGTCGCTCCACTTGTAACTCCACCACATGTAAATAAGCATGCGACTCCACTTGCACATTCGCTTGGTGTTGTTTCACATAATAACAAACTTAATGGAGCTGATCAAATGAAGGGACACACTAGTGCGATACAAACTAACTATCAGAATACTGATACTAACGAGTTGGTTCATGAGTATGATAGATTAAATAAACAGTTAGCTACAATGAATGAACCGACTGTGACTCCGCTTCTTACTGAATACGCTAAATCAAAGCCCTATCAAAATAATAGTGGACGAGAACCGAACGATGGTGAAACGTATGTTTTACAAAAGAATAAGGAGCTTAGTGAAATAAATAGTGCAATAAAGGCTCTACAGAATAAGAAGGCGCTCAAATATGGTATTAGAAATCAGTCCCAATCAGACAATCTAAACGAAGAACTCACTACAGACCTTGGCGATGTGCATCCCAAAGAGAATAGTAACTATAAATTTGTTCCATTGAAAATTAACGAATTCAAAGTACGCCTGAAGCAAGACAAACTTGTAGCAACGGATATGAAATCTCAGTCTGCATCAAACTTAAAGTGGACAAACCACACTAACCAAACTGGACGTTCAAATTATAAGTTCTTACCATTAAAAACGCATCAAGTTGGATTCAATTTTAACTTATCAAGAAATCAGGATGCTACAAGAATTAAAGCGGATACAAATCCAAACGTACTGAACAACAAAACTGCTATTAAAACAGAGCCTAAAGAGAATATTTATTTAAACGAGGGGCGAGATAGAACAGCCAAGGCTGACAATTTCACCTTTTTCAGTTTAGAAAATGTACCAAATGTGAACAAGACAATCAGAAACAACACTGGCCAAACCAAGACATTTCTGGAAGGAAATACGAAAGGCAATAATAAAAATTACACAAAAGCTTTATTAACAGATTCACACGCTGAAATTGTGAATGTAAACAAAACAGCTGAAATCATCACACCTCAAATGAAAAACAAAACAAACCGAACTGGAAGTATATTCCATTTAGACTTGTTAAGTCAAGCTGATGAAATAGCAAAGGACAACGAAACTGTTCTAGTAAATGAGACATCCATTGGCAATAATGGTACCTCTGATAACCAACAAGATGCAGCATTGGCATCAGCAATTGTACAATTAACCGATGCTACAAGTTATACTAATGGCAATCTTGACAATACGAAAATGGGTAATGCTAATACGACTAAATTTCATGCATTAGGAAACATAAAAGAAAATAAAAATGAACGAAATAGGACAAAAACAAAAAATGATGGTTTTCATGTTGAAGTTTATAATGGGAAACATTTAATTGGTCGAAACGACACACATGCAAACCGCCGTGAGTACAATATAACAGAAGAGGATGATGGCGATGGGCCAGAAGGATATATTGGGGATGGAAAACAAGATGAAAAACAAAGTTATCGGAATAATAATTCCCCAGAGGTGTCACTTGAAGATGAAAGCGATCCACATATCCATTCATTGTTACAAAATGAACATGACCATGGCAGCATATATGAAGAGCAGAAAGCAATGCAAAACAATAGATATCCAGAATCAGAACATCATGATAGCCATCGTGGAATATCCATTTTAAACCACAATGAGAACGTAGACCATGGTAATAGGATTCTACTTGAAGAAGGTGGAATCCAGCATCACAACTCTTTTGACAAATTAGACAATCATGACAATAAGGTGATACATAACGATTCTGATTTGGCTTATGATGGTAATATTGATAAGATACTCGACCAACATGCTGTCAGTCATAAAGATTTGCATGAATTTCAACTAGGGAATGTGGTTCATGATGAAGAAGAGAAAGGTAAACTTCTAACAGGACACGACGGCTTACATATTAATGGAAGAAACTCAAGTGATTCCAAAGATGCATTGAATCTTGCCATTAAGGCATTACATGATGGAAATGGAAATGAAGACGTATCATCAAATTCAGAGAAAGAAGAGCTACTAACAGGACACGATGGTTTACATATTAATGGAAGAAACTCAAGTGATTCTAATGATGCATTGAATCCATTGAATCTTGCGGTTAAAGCATTGCATGATGGCAATGATACAACAGCTGATGATACAACAGCTGATGACAAGAACATAGATTCAAATACAGCTGACGTAAAAATCGATCAAGATGGTGATAAAGAAAAGGTTTATCAGACTGAAGATTCCACAGAAAATAATGAACATGATTTAATGCAAGATGATGATTTAAAACGTCAGAAACACAAACATTCAATGAAAAGCGAAAAGGATGAAGAAAGCTTGGAAGATGATAAATTGAACGCACCAACTGAATATAGTATCGATGAAGATAATGCTGAGGCAAATGTGGGAAAATTTAACGCAACAAAAGACTTAAATGATAGCCAATCAGAAGATGAAGAAGGTGAAGATTTATCCAATCATGATGGAGAATCTGAGAATGATGTAAAAGTAATTGATGGAGCCAATAATGATGGCGGAGTTAAAATTGAAAGTGAGACCGATGATGAAGATTATTTGAAAGATGATTCTTTAAAAGAAAAGGAAACTGTTGGAGCTAAAGATAACAAAGAAAAGGCGATAGATATCCAAGAAGATGGAAATACAAAATACATAACTGATTTTATTGATAAAAAATTGAAAGAACAGAGGAAAGGTGATAACAAAGAACTAGATGCTACCGCAGACGAAGTTGAGAATGACTTGAGCAGCTTGGCCCCAAATATAAATTTCAGTAACGAACCGAATAAAAATAAATACGAAGAAGAAGAGGGGAAGTCAAGAAAATTAGAAGATAATGACAATATTTCCAACCATGGAATGAAGAATCAAAAAAATAAAACTATGTATTTAGTAAAAAATAAAGATTTACAAGTACTGATGGAGATAAGGCCGGATAGCAAAACAAATGATATTTCTGTTGAAACAGAGGCTCTACCAAATCTTCATAAAAATCAAAACAAAAATATTAATCACAACCTCGTCTCTAAAATCCATCATAAATTAAACAAGCTTAAACAAAATTACACATATGTTGATCAAGAAAATGGATTTGAAGATAGTTTAACAAATCTAGATCAGCATAATGGGAATCATGCAGTACATTTAAAACGAAATCATCATCAAAATCGTGGAGGTTCATTACAATTGAATAATCATGATCCTCAAGATTCAACCCAAAGGAATCACCTTGATCCTCAGGATTCCACCCAAAGGAATCACCAAGATCGCCAAGATGAAATGATGGAACAAGAATTAGAAAAAGATCCTTCCATGAATATAAAAGAACAAAATAAGCAAAAATATGATAAAAAGCATTCTATTGAAATCAAATACGATCGTGCATATGAAATTCCCGTAAAAGGTGAAGAAAACATCGACGACAGTATCTCAAAATCAGTACATGGCTATGATGACAGTGTGATAAATGAAAAGTACGAAAGCATCTATAGACCTTCAGATAAATATAAAAAGCAAGCAAATATCCAGCTAGAGAATGGTACTTACCTTGAAAATGCATTTGATGACGAAACTCGAAGTGAAGTTACAAAAATAGGAAACCTTGAAACAGATGAAAATGATGTTTATTTAAAGAATGGGTTTCCGCGAGCAAATATATTGAACAAAACGCTACCTATTAATGAACAAAACGTAAACCAAACGAAGAAAGAAACTAAACAAAATATCAACACAAAGGAGCACAGGGGCAGAGAGAAAACAAAGAACAATAGGAAGAAAGAAACTGAACAAAATGTCAACATAATAGATAAATCAGAAAAACCATTCACAAAAATGGATGACATCATAGAAGCATACCAGACTTTAAATTCCAAAAAGGAAATATATGATGCCGGAAAAAATAATCATTTTAATCGTATGGATACTAAAAGAGGCGCAATCCCCGAAACAACGGACGATGCCTATAATTTATATAACAGTACTATTGATGTTGGTGAAGATTTGTTACAATCTGATGAATTAAAACTAAGTCCAAGATCAGAAGCGAAATTAAAAGTACCGATTCGTTCTAAGAGTAAAGAAACAAGTAAACACGGGAAAAGAGTGAAAGAGAAAAAAATAAGTCATGGCAAAAATAGTGTAAAGACAACAAAAGGGGGTAAAAATAATAACATCCACAAGCCTGCAAAATCAAAGCATAAACTTAAATCCGGTGACATAAGTAAGAATCTGCAAGAGAGTATGGAAGGTCGTTGGCACTATAAAAAT
Source organism: Neoturris breviconis (assembly GCA_032360805.1). Classification (NCBI taxonomy): domain Eukaryota; kingdom Metazoa; phylum Cnidaria; class Hydrozoa; order Anthoathecata; family Pandeidae; genus Neoturris; species Neoturris breviconis. Next base: position 13,406 of record JAULBZ010000828.1, read on the forward strand.
CCAATCGAAGAAGCGATAAGAGAATACCTATATCCTGCAGATGATAACACACAACTAGTTGATGCCAATGAAAAACATAAAGATATGAAGAACATCAAAAAACATAAAGAGAACAAGACAAGTCCGATGAAATTAGCCAAGAAAGTTATGCATGATCATCATGCGCATCACCATCATCATCATCAACACCGTCACCATCGACAGCATGATCGTCGTGATGAACCACACCACCATCATCGTTGGAATCACCATCCAGCATTAACTGGAAGCATTATAGTACAAAAGGAAATAGTACAATCCAAACACAAAATTCGAAGAAAAGGCAACTCTAAAGTAAAACATTCAGTAAGGAAAGGTGCAGCGAAACAGAAATACCGAGTAACACAAAGGAGAGAAAAGGAAACATTTTATACCAATACTAATTCAGATGCTGAGATATTTAATGAAGAGCAACTAGAACAACAAGAGAAACATGCTAGCCCTGTCAACACGGAAGAGCAACTAGAGCTGCAAGAGAAACATAGTAACCATTTCAATGCCGAAATGCATGATAATTCTGATCTGGTTGATAAACACGGAAACGGGAATCTTTCAAATGCTTATTCTGCAGACTATCCAGGGCAACAAAAAGACACAAATGACATCATGGAATCATTTAATGTATGGTTGAATAATACAACAAAAGCAGATTTAAAAATGGCGGATGATGTAATTAAAAGAAATGAAAAAGAAGTTCAATTGTATATCAATAATTCAACCAGAAAAGAAGTGATTGGCACGACTGTGAAAGGAAAGAGTAAATATCTTCAATTTAGCTTGCAGCAACAAAAACGAAATGAAGGGAAAATCAATTCTATTGGACGAACTGATGGAAATATGAATTCTATTGGACGAAATAAAACAAATGGTGAAAAATATCTTCATGATAATATAGCATCATTAACGTTAACCAACTTGTCTCGATTAAGTGATGGAAATTTGCCTCGATTTGTTCAAAATCAAAGTTATTTAAACCATACAATATCGAATAATAGCGAAGTAATTGTTAGGACGAAGCAAGTCCAATTATCACCAAAAGAATTTTCTGCAGAAGAATTGAAAAAGATTGAGATTTTCCAAGGTAATTTTTTTAACATTTTCAGTAAAGGGGAAGATATTCTATTTTTCTTGTATAAGTTGCATCATCACCCCCACCCCCGCACCGCCCATAAGCCCATAAGACCACTGCCACGTAATTCTATTGTTTGTCTATTTTTCTAAGGCCTTACAAACACGGGTAAGCTCGATGCTTGAGGAAATATGGTAACTCGCCACGTGTAAGACTACTGAATACGGGAAAGACTACGGAGTACCGTATAGCCGTATTCAGTAGTCTTTTACCCTTTATACGGCTTGAATGCGAGTTGGATATGTTTTTGCCTTAGAGTCAAATAATAGAGAAAGAAACATCTTCCTAAACAACGATAAAAATGTCGCAAAGAGAATTATCCCATTAAATATTTTCGATTTTTACTTTCATGAATTTTTAAAACTGATTATTAGTGGTTTCGAGAAATAATATTTAAAACTGGTTCCATGCAGATAAGTAGACGAAGCAAAAGAGATAAATTTAGTTTCTTTAAAACCTACCATGCTTTGTGTGCGACCTGTTGTGATGGTAGTATAGTGATTAATACGTTCCAACGTCTTCGGAGCTTTCCGGGTTCAATGTCCGGTGTAGCCGAATATAATTAGTACTCCTCTTTTGGCTAATGTTCTATCGATAGCAGCTAGCAGAAGAAGAGCTAAGAATCCTGGCTATTTCTGGTGAGGTTCAACTTGATCCGAGAATAGAGTGGTGCCCTATCAAACCCTAGTGGTTGAAGCTGACGACAGTAGAGTCTTCTTGTTGCCTCTGATAGCGATCGACTAACTTACTTGCTTAAGCTTGATTTACACTTAGGCAGAACATTCCGCGCGAATGCCAAAAAGAAGACATTTCATTGGTAGAAATTAACGACGCATGATGTGTGATACCAGTTTCTACCAATGGAAAGTCTTCCCTTTGCTCTCGCACGGAATTTCCTCCTGATGAAATCAACTTTTCCCGTTTAAATTTTATCAACTTTTTTATTACAGGCGTATCGTTGGGTATTGATTTTCCAACAAGTGACGAATGTGGAGATAACAAAATGTGTCTATTCATTAAAGAGAAATTAACAAACATAGACAGTTTAAATTTAAAAGGTTCATTCTCAAAGAATAGTATAAAATTTTCTATGAGATATCCTGGTCAAGTTGAATTTACTAATGCAATATCATTGCATGATATTGTTTTATTAGTTGATGGTAATAATGGAAATATGACAATTGAAGCTGTGTTAAAGATAGATGATCCAGTATTAAGGTTCCAAGGTAAGTGATAACAATATCATTGTATATTTTCTTTCTCTGTTATCACGTGACTGACACAACATGATGACTACCGAACTCGGTCTCGTATCCTAGTAGGCATAAACCTGTTCAAAGTCCGCAGTAAAGACGTCAGAATAACGTTTTTAACTTCTTTATTGTGGACATTGAACAAGTTTTTGCCTACTGGGATATCTCCGTATTTTGATTGTGTATTGCCATATATGGTATACAAATATGGAAATTTAAGTGACCGTATTCGGTAGGCTTTCACACTGTGTTGGATTAGAGGTTTAATACAATATAATAATTTTACGCAAATATTTTTCAATTAGGTAAGATTTATAGTGATGCAAATGGCAACTTACAATTTCAAATGAAAATGATTGGTAACTGGAGGAATGTGTTCGGTATTGATTTGTTAACACTTGGAAATGCTGTTTTGTCTTCGTCTTATTTTCCTGGTGCACCAATGTCTAGACTGGGTAAGAGTAATTTGAGACGTAGTCTAACCTAACGAGATCTTTATAAGAGAAGAAGCGCTGGGATCGAGGTTGACAAATTGCTTAACCCTACTAACTTAATTTGCCTGGAGAGGTCATTGTGTCCCCCTCTCCCTTACTCCCCCGCTCCCTAATTTATAAACTAATATGAGTTTGGCCATGGAATTTGGTCAGTTACTACTTTAAACAACATAAACAAACCAGCTAGTATGACGTCATAATATTCCCCAGGTGATCTGTTCTAATATTCACGCCGGTATATAAAATGTTTAATTACGTCATTAATGTTAACAATCTGATATAATCTTATGGTCGTGTTAAAATTAATATCACCATTGACTATCCAGAAGATGCAGTACAATGCGCAATTTTTATGTATTACACCTGGCAACCAAATCTTTATTCCCCGAAGTATCAACATTGTTCTAGCGTCTTTACTGTGTTCGAAACCTGAATTATCGACATTGTTCTAGCGTATTTACTGTCCATTGGGTATATATTGTATTGACGATTTGCAGAAAATCTGAAAGACTACTACGTACAGACACTTATAGCCCAGTACGTGATTCTGTCCGGATAAGGAATTATACAGGTCCGTACTCAGCAGTCATTCACACTATGCCGTTTATTTTAGAGCTCAAAGGAGATTTATGGTTTGGTGTAGTTGGAAGTGGTAGCGAATTAAAGATAAAAATCTTCTTTGGATTTGATACGACTGATCCATCATGCAATTATATATATGGAAAGACAAGAGAGCTGTCTATGAGAGATTTACTGAAAGCACACAATCAATCGATAATATTGCCACAACCAATTAAAAAGAGTGCATTCCCTAAAGGATTATTAGTTGCATATACGTCAAATCCAAACGGTATATACGAATTTTAGTTCCACATCAGTGTAAAAAGGAGAACAGCATAGAGCTTTTGGTCGTTCCCATCTTAGAAATTTAAATTAACTCGTTTGTAACATCATAACCTACCGATATTTCATATCTTGTCATAAGATTTTTCCTTTCACATTTAATTTCAAGGTGTTATTTCTATTATTAAAAGTCACAAAAAAACAAATAGAAATAATTTTTGCTATTATTACCCACCGAATTCTAAATGAAGCCATTTCATGGGTTGAAAGTGACGTCGATTCCGTTTATAATTTGCTCGAACAAATTTAGTTAATTTAATTTAATTGAAGGAAAGTCAAAAGATTTTCTTGTATAGGTTCATGTTGTTAAATGAATCAAATGTTCCACTTTTACGAAGTGCATACAGATCAATCAATCTACATTACAACAATAATTCTGCAAAATTGTTTATTATGGGTTGACCCAACTTTCTGGAAAGTTTCAACACTGCAGCATAGTTCCATCAAAAGCTATGGAGGGGGGCACAATGTGCTCCCCCCAGATTCTCAGAGCCCTAAAAAAGCCAGTAGAAATAGGGTTAAGATGTTCTTAGCATGTTCTTAAATTGTTAGCATATTTAAGCCATATGTTCTTATGAACTATGCTCTTAACCATTAGGGCTGGGGGTCGATTTGCGGGGTTTATTGAGGAGTTCGGACTTAATTTTCTTTTTTTTTTAGGTATTGACATAACGGAATATAACATCCATGTTGACTTTGGGTTTTTTGCACATGGTACAATTGACATACTTGGTTATAAAGTATTATGTAAAATTAAGTTCTCTTCTCGAGAAGTTTACATCGATGCCGAGTTAATACCGCTGGAATTTGCTGGTGGATTGATCAAGATGTATCGCAGTCTAGATGATTTCAAGAACGGTCCTAATTTTAATATACATGTGATTAAAAACGATATTTTTGCAAATGCTGAAGGTGCGGCTTCAATGCTTGGTTTCCAGGCCGATGCATATATGATGATAACGAATACAGCATATGAAATCAGCCTCAATGTTAATTTATTTGATTTACTGGAAGGAGAAGTTTTAGTCCAGGCTAGTACAGATCAAGATATATCTGCTGCAAAGTTCATGGTAATTATAGTCCGTTTTCAACATTGTTCTAACGTCTTTACTGCGGATTTTTGAACAAGTTTCTGCCCACACAGAGTGAATTACTACCAAATACGTTTAGACATACGTTAATCATATACCGACTGAGTATTACCATATATGGAAATACACCGTATGTATTGTAACTGTGTTTGATTCTCTGTCGGAATATCTAGTGTAAAGTTTACGAAGGAAATTTATCTAATTGTTCTTTGAAATATTGTGTTGATGAAGTAAACATTTACGTTGTCATGTCATTAAGGTGAGTCTCAAAAATGAAATTTACAAGGAATCGTACTTAAATAACCAAATCATTGCAAGCTTGTTGATATAACATAATTGCAGTTACATTTTCAATATGGTCGAATTTGAAGAAGCTTTCATGTGGAAGTATTGAAAGACGTAAATTCGCTTGTTTGTCTGACTATTCTCTAGCACTAGTTGTTAGATTGATTCTGATATGCTCACTGGATCACAATAAACGATGTTTTAAGTAAATTTTCATTGTGTGATGTCAATCTCTACCAATACCAATCTCTACTCTTTTGTGCGGAATTTTCCGCCTAATAGAAACTTAATCAACCTTTAAATGGGAATATTTTCTCTTTGACATGTCGAAAAAACACGAGATAAAGAATACTATTGTACGTTTCTTGTTTCTTCTAGCTTGAATCTTGCTTGTCAATAAATGTTGAGAAACTTTTGGAAGCGATAACAAAAAACGTGAATGACATTGTTGAGGTGTCAAGAAAATCAATCCAAAGAGTGAACAATAAGGTGAGTTGTTATTTCTGGTTTAAAGGTATAAAATCACCCTCAGATGTTTTTTTCAATTTTTTCCTTCTGTAGTCTAGATGAAAGTTCATATCGCTACTAACATATTCTGAAGATTTGACTCCATAAGAACGAATATAAGTGGAGATATAATTGATTAAAGTCGTAGGAAATTATGTATTTTCTATGCTCACTGTGTGGCAGCCATTTTGTTTGGCCAAACATTTTCTGTTTTCAGAGAAAAGAATTGCTTGTTTTGCCACTTCTTGACTTTTTTGGACTCTGAAATTTTCTGCGTATGTTCAGTATGTGTCACTTATCCATTTGACATAGAAATTGAAAAATTGACCAAAAAAGGTGATTATGTACCTTTAATATAATCAAATTTACAAAAGGTTTGTGAAAAATTCGCGGCGAAAGCTAAAAGAAGACATTTCATTGTTTGAAATTAGTGTGACGTCAATGTCTGCCAGTAGATTGTCTTCTTTTGGCTTTCGCCGCTAATTTTTTCGCTTCGTGGAAACCAACCATAAAATTTTTGCTACATTAAACCTACCAAATAACTACCAGTGTTCGAAATAAGGACAAATAATAACGGCGCAAGAGAGATCTTTGAACATCACTTCATGCTACAAAGTCTGAAGCGTTCCTCAAAAAACCCTCCTCCTGTGCAGTGATTATTCCCTTTTATTTCAAACACTGACTATTTTGAAAATAACTCATAAATGTTGTTTTTTGATTCATCGCTATTTTATATGTTCACAATATGTATGGCCAGACACTAGCCTGATAAAAACCTGTTCAAACTCAGAAAAATTACGTTAGAACAACGTTTTGTGAACTTTGGGTACAATGGTAGAAATAAGAGCAAATTGCGACCACTGCAGTATTACCTGAAGCCATCTATACATCTGGTTTCACGTCAGCATTCCTCAGTGGAGGAGCATCTTTGGAGAAGAATTTGCAGCCTGTTGGATACGCCTTCGTGAAATGCGTGGCCTGTTTATCTACCATTTATTTATTTTATTTCAGGGAACAATTCGTGTACCAGCACCATGTCAATATGCTCACAAGTTGGCATTTTTAGTTGGCCAATCGATTCATCAAGAACCGGACTTACAATTAGCTGACCGTTTATATTATCTTTAAAGAGATTGTTGCATTGTTTACTTGTATTTGTGAATAAACATAAAAAGGTTTTTATCCGATTGGATTGTTTACATATACCTCGCAATAATAAATAACTAACTTGATGTAACTGAGCATGCGCAGAGGTATTATGTTATATGTATCAATATTGACTTTAGCGGGTAATAGATAAAACTTTACAGTGAGCGAAAACTTGTTCAAAGTCAAAGATACTAGAACGACGTCGAACTTCAACGTCTACTCGGATCTACTGTTTATCTGGTCACAGATGTTATTACATGGAACTATATCCGCTGGTATGACGGATTAAATTCCGTCATAATGTCGCTATGATTGCAACTGGATTGACAAAATTGAAATTCAAATAGATGATTACTGATGGGTAAATATATCCGACGCAATATCTATTGCTACTACATTGGCAAAATTAATATTCTTCTGTATTGATGGACAAAGTTCCGTCATAATGTCGCTATGACTTCTACTGGATTGACAAAATCGTTGGATGGATGGATAAAGTTTCAACGTGGTTATGATTATTATTAGATTAACCAAAATTAATATTCTGATTTTTTGACGGATAATATCCGTCACAATATCGGTATGATTGCTACTGGACTGACAAAAGATATATCTTACAAAACATCAAGGCTGTTACATGGTAGAGAGTTACAAGATAAGAATAAAATATATAATAATGTATAATTATAGATACAGTAAACTCTCGATATAATGAACCCCCGATATAACAAACATCTCGATTTTATGAACCAAACTCTGTTCCGCATCGTTTTCCCTTTAAGAAACCCTCGTAAAACCCCTCCATATAACGAACCCCCTGATATAACGAATTCTCGCTTTAACGAACCAATTTTTTCTTCCTCTTGAGGAAAAAAATCTTGATATAACGAACTATGGCTACAAAAGATACAATTTTCTTCATTTTTAGCGTTTTTTACATAAAAAAAAATCTTTCAGTACATCCACGTATCTCTTCTGCCCAACGATGTGCAGTTCACATGGTACCTGCAGACCTAGAAAAAAACGAAGAATTATTAGCATTTCTGTCATGTCTTCTCTTTCCTGATATAATAGGAGGTTTTTGCAATTGAAAATTATTTTTTACAAATTTTTGATATAACGAACTTTTGTTTTTGTATCTTCATGGTTCGTTATATCGAGAGTTCACTGTATTGGTATAATCAACTCCTATATTGATTAATTGTTGATAATTGTTTATATAAAAAATTTCTATTTATTTCTAATCAAATACAAAAAACGGTGACGAGCACCCCTCCTAGTGAACTGAAACCTGTTCAAAGCCCACAGTAAAGACAACAGCGTTGCCAACATTGTTCTACTATCTTTACTGCGGGCTTTACACAAAGATTTTGCTCACTCCGAGTGAATAAACACCGGTTCAAAGTCGGCAGTAAAGATGCTAGAACAACGTGGAACGACGTTGTTCTGGCGTTTGTACTGCAGACTTCAAACAAGTTTTAAATTTACTGTATCTGATCATAATCAGATGCTACCACTCACTCCACACGCAATATGGAACTTGCAATGTTCTGAGTACTCCTTCCTTAACGCCCACTCCCAAATTAACGTGATGATTTCAAACGCCCAGGATAAAAGATTATTATTTTATTATAATTTTCCTGCCAGTTAACCGCCCTGTTTGATTTAACATCCAAATTGAGCTATCAGAGTTTAAATAAAATTGCTGGTATAGAAATTTGATGTATAGGTTTTTTTCAATATAACGAAGAAAAGCAAAAAACATGTTTGCATGACTCACTATAGCCAGTTATACACCCACATTCACCAATAAAGATTTCAGTTGTCTCTGTATTTATTACAACCCAAACTTTATATGGTCCAGAAATTATTGTTTGAGGAACAACTACCCCTCTGATAAAACAAAATTTTATACACTCTGCTATATTATTGAGTGCAACATTAGAAACATGATTTCCAAACTGCCGATTTTTTCCTTCTCTGAATGCTTTCTCTCCGATACTTTTTTTGGCTTATGATTTCAGGCTATCAACCATTAAACCAGAAAGATATTGTGGATTTTTCTGCCATGAAGATGTTATTTCTTCGGGAAATGGTATTTATATGAAACCAATGTTAAGTTCTACACGTTTACGATTGCCACTCTTCTTTTCCAGTGAAGGTAATATTGATAGCTGAAGTAATTCAGCAGCAAGAATTTTGCGAATTAGGTCAGCTTTCTTACTCCCTCCAGTGCTCAAAGGTACTCCTCTCTCAGACAAGAACTTTCTCAGCTTTTCTATATTCCACTGCTGCAACTTTTCCTGTGAAAAAAACATAATTAAAGCCAGCAATAAAATCCAAAAAACAAAAACAAATTTTTGCTTTCCCTTGTCTAGTCCAAAATTGATATAGCCCAGTCAACTCAGAATGCATTGTAATATATTCAAATTCATATTGGGGTCGCTATCGGTAAATATATCTATTATTATCGCTTTGTGGCGCCGGGGGACCACTTTTCGTATTATACCTTTTTCCCGTAGTGCTACTTATTTGACATTTGGTACCAGTATTCGAGATGATATTTTAGAAGGACTTGCCACAATTTATTTGATTTCGTACATTCGGTCCTGAGTTATTTTTTGATTTCGTAAACTGGGGACCGACTTGCGAGAATTTGAATTCTACGAGGTTTTGACCACATTCACCCAAAATATCTTACTGAAATGATAAGGGAGAAGTTGAGACTTAGAAAAAAAAAATCAAAAAAACATTTCAAAAGTGGAATTTGCAGAAAATGAGTCAATCGAAATAAATTTTGATACATTCCAAGTTTCAATGTTTCCGATAGTTTATCGTAAGATTTAAAAACGCACAAATTTGTCCTTTGCCAATATCAATCGCAAAATTATATTCCGCAAATTACATTCCTGCTGAAAGAATTATTTTCGCAAAGTTAGTCTTATATATTTGAGGTCTTCAATCTAAAGGTAGAGTGGGATCACAAAGTACCCGCGGCCTTTTCATTTGGCGATCAATTTGTTTTCTATTAATAGTATGGTATTGAAATTTGGTGACTCTTCCTAACTTTTATCAAGGATTTTATTTTTCCGGGGTTAACTTAATTCTGAACAGGGGGGTAATTTTTCTGAAAATATAAAATTTTGTTAAAATGATATCTGATGTTGTTAGGCTAACATTGGGACAGGTATGTATCATGCGCTTTGTTGTCAAAGTATACACAGCGTGATTGATTTACCGTCATTCTATTTCATTAACGCCCTGTACTTTTGCATTTGCACTGGCGACCATCAATTCTAATTCTAACTACAGCCCGCGAATTACAACAACGCTCTAATTGAACTCATATCGGATGTATAACTTCAAATATTTATTTTATCAGTATCCAGTGAGCAACTTTCTCAAAGTCTTCAGTAATGACGCTAGAGCAACGTTGAACAAGGTAGTTCTAAAGTCTTTACTGCGAACTCTTAACAAGTATTTGCCAACTGGGCATTTACTTTGATATCTGAGAATGTAAGCTTGCTGTGTAAATAATGAGAAAAGTGCCGAGAAAACTCTTTCACCCGTATTTATAATATTTTAACAGTCAGTCTTCACTTCTTCTTCATATTTCCAGGGGGTAAAATTAAACAAACACAATATAAATAATTTTATAGATTTTGGTAATAGAATTCCCATCTCAGCCGTCAAAACCTGTTCAAAGTCAACAAGTCAACGTTCCTTGGACGTTGCTCTAACGTTGTTTTGCTGACTTTGAACAGGTTTTTGCCACCTGGGTTAAATACATATATTTAAGGATAATTATAACCGACAAGAAAGAGTTGGCAATCTATACCCTATTAATTTCTCATGTTCTTAATAACAGCTGATGTACTGATACTCGTCATTATGAAATATTACTGTAGTAAGATAAAGCAAATAATTTAATCAGCTTGGAGATATAAGGGAACCGAAAAAAATTAATTAGAATTTTCCACCTTATAAAACTAACATTCTTTGCCTCTAATACATTCCGGGTATAACTACGACTACAGTCTAATATATTCCGCGCTTGAAACCACAAAGATGAAATGATGATGCTGCTTCTTATTCTTAGCTTGTCACTCGCTTCTGTTCTTGGTAAGTAGAAGATAAATACCATATTGCTTCTTTTAAACACCTCCTACTTTTTTCACCAAAATGTTTAATAAACGTCTCCCTCTTTTAAACACCGCCCTCAGAGGCGGGAAAATTTAACAAAAACCTAGAATAACCATCGGAAACAGATTTAGCATAAAATGTGTCAACAGTGTGTCATATGAGAAATCTTTTCTGATACAGTTACCGAAAAATATAGTGTTTTGCGTAGAATAACCAAAAATTTGCGAAAAACTTCCAATCAAATTTCCGTGCAACACCCGGATTCCCGGAACCCGGACAAATTCAGAGAGTCACAGGGCCATAAATATTTGGCAAGAAGGGAAATTTGTGCAAAACTTTTATCAGTAAGATGAACATGTGAATGCGTGCACATTTTCCGGACTGTTTCTGTTCCGCAGAAAATATTCTGAAATGGAAACCCACTAAATTGTCTTTTTTTCTGTTTTACCTGTTTGTTTGCAACAGCAAAAATAAGAAACTAAATAAAAAACTTTTGGAAAAAAATGTCGAAAAAATCAAGAAACTCTTGCTACAAAAATAATAAAGTATAAATTAAAGTCATAATTCTTACTCTTTCTAGATTAGGATTTTAAATGACTGCAGGGGGTCAATTTGATCACGCTAATGCGTTAGCATTTTTCTCAATACGTCGTACGACGTTGTTCTAGCATATTTACTGTCGACTTTGAACAATTTTTTGCACACTGGGGGACATCGGATCAACGTCAAAACGACGTTGCTTCAACTTTGATCCGGAATCGTGAGCTAACTGGGATTTTGTTACAATAAAGAACCACAGTATAATAATATATATAATAGTAAAAATATAATAATAGTATGAGTACCAACATGATGGTGTGATGGTGTCAGAAAATAATCTTACATTGGAAACCGCCCCAGAAATTATTGTACAAAGTAGTAAACGACGAGTTAAGATTATTATTCAAAGTCCACAGTAAAGGCACAAGGTTTTTTCAACGTTATTCTAGCGACTTTACTGTGGACTTTGAACAAATTTCTGCTCACTGGGTCGTGTAATTTATCTTGCTTATTATATAATCGTGGAATTACGTGTATTATGAATCAATTGTACAGTACAAAAGACTACAGAATATGGGCCCATGAACTCCTGTATATGGACAGAGTACTGCCATATATAGCACTACATAGACCATATACGGAAAAAGACGAGCTAATATTTCACGCTATGATATGGAATCCTCTTAAAAGTTGATTTCCATTTCAAAACTCCTCGGGTAAGTTACGGCACGTATCGGTCCTGCATGACGGAGTTTTGTTCGCACTACCATACTATCGTATTTTTGTTTAAAATGGTTTAGGTTCATCCAACCGTAACGTTATAAAAGCTGTTAAAATTGAAAAACAAAATGCGAAACCAGCATTTTTACCACCATCATTTTTGCGACATATTTGAAAATATTCGTCAAAAGTTACAAAATATCCGATATTTCGATGTGTGATCAGATAATAAAATTTTAACATCAATTACTAAGTTATCCAACTTATAAACCTATAAAATATGAACGTTTCTGGATGAAAATTATCATGCATAGTGCGGACAGATATTGGTTCACGAGTCTGCGCGTTAACCAAAGAAAGATATTCCATTGGCAGATTTCTGATGGAATGTCTTATTTTTGCTTGCGCACGAAATTTTCAACAAAATGGAAATGAACATAAGGTGATAGTATACCATACATATAGGTTGGAAACGAACATAAGGTGATAGTATACCATACATATAGGTTGGAAACGAACATAAGGTGATAGTATACCATACATATAGGTTGGAAACGAACATAAGGTGATAGTATACCATACATATAGGTTGGAAACGAACATAAGGTGATAGTATACCATACATATAGGTTG
>JAULBZ010000829.1:0-26290 GCA_032360805.1 Neoturris breviconis
TTCTTGACATTTTTAGACTCTGAAATTTTCTGAGTATGTTCAGTGTGTGTCACTTATCCATTTGACATAGAAATTAATTTGACCAAATAAGGTGATTGTGTACCTTCCGTAAATATCTGCCTCATCAAACCCTTCTTGTTATTTATAAATCTTTAGTCCGACTTCATTTGGATTATGGTGATATCATCTTTGACAACCCTTTAAATGACTCCTTTGCTCAAAAACTTGGATCTGTCCAGTGTAACGCACTCAAAGTTTCCAAAATACCTTTTTCCCATATTGTGTAATGCAGTGGAACACCCTGGGTAAAGATACTATAGCTCAGCCGGTCACACCTTGGTTAAATTTGATCTTTTAACATTTTTGCTACCAAAAAGTATCTCTATCTACGATGTACACCACTCAATAGGGGTTAAACTGCTGTCTCCGGGTAGGTTTCAGTCATCTGCACGAGCACAAGTCCCACCATAATTTTCTCGACACTGATGATCATTTTTGTGATTGCCGTTAAAATGTCATTGAAACATTATCTAACTTCTCTTCTCACCGGAAAACTTTTTTGATAACCTTCGCAATAGAGAAATTCCGCTTCTTCTTTTTAAAATGTCATATTTGACGCAGATACTGTTGTATCGTCTTTGATAATGATAAAAACCTTAAAATATTGTACCATTGAATTTATGGATAGTTCTAAACGTTTCAGCGATTCCTTGTTAACCGCAGCGCTGTAACCCTTGTAGTAAATTGTTGTTGTTCTTTCCTCTTTAAAGTATTTATTATTTTCTCTTTATTTTTATTTTTATGGCTAGACCCCTGGCGATATCGCTTCTAGCGCCTTGCGGGGGGTGTCCATCATGTACCGCCTAGTGTATATGTCTTTGTTTGTAAACAAAAATGATATAGAAAAGAAAATGAAAAAAAAGTATTTCCTTCGGGTTCTGCATTGCAGATACCAGATACTCTACAAACCAATGTAAATGATAAGTATGTGAAGAAGAAGTAGAATGTTTCAGGTATTCAGGCTCCACAATGAACTCAATGGGTGGTCTCTCATACTCAACACCAGCAACATCACTTTCCAGGGAAGTTAAAATCGAATAAATTCAGTTTGTGGAAGATTTTTCCAACTTTTCAATCTAGTATGGCTTAGAAGAGAAAAAAGTTTAAAAACAAAACCATCAATATACAAGTCTATTGTTCTTTCTATTCTTATATTTATGCTACGGAGACATGGCGATCTCCACCAACGCGAAACATTGAAGCATCGGGTATATTCTCCCTATTCACTACGATATGCACGTGTCCAATATCACGTTCTGCCAAAGAGCAACTGTCAAAATCATTGCCGTATCATCTACACATCGTTAGAAGCTCCCCCTCTGAACTGACCCATTCAGTCCAGTCTTATATATAACGCAAATGACTTCTACGCTCAAAATCGCGAAAATCAGGAAAATTAATTCCCCAAAATTTGCAAATTTTGGGGTCTTCAATGTTTAGATCAAAAAAGATGTGCTGCTACTGTAGCTACGTGATATTGTAGGGTCAGCTAAAAGATGAATAGCTACTGACGAAAAACAAAGTAAGTAAATTTAAGATCATTTGCAATCTAATAAGTCCAGCATGTACTAGACAGAGAATTTTATAGAAAAATGGGCAAAGTGTGCAACCTTTGAATTCTTTAAATCGGAAAATGCCGCTCTTGTGATTTTGCCCGATTGCCACGTAGTAGTGTTACCATGGAAATATAGCATCCACATTTGCAAATTTCTTTGTTATCAATATGAATTTGAAATGAAGCAAATAAGTAGTAGTCTACATGTATAGCCCTTGGTTCAGTCGCTCGGTCTATAACTAAACGTCGGTTTTTCCATATGATCTCGATGACGTCAGAACAACAGTTTTCAGATTGTGAAAAGCAATTCGCACATGCGCAACTCAATCATAACAAGCCACATTCAAAACGGAAGGCAAAAATATTATTCTTTTTGGCACCAAAAACGGAAAAAAGCAAGGCATAGTTGCGTCTTTTTGTACATTTTCTATAGAAATATATACGTAGGGAAGACTATAATTAGGGATATAAATAACCGAATACAAGCTCGAATGAGGCCATAGCAGCTATATTCCACCACGCTTTCACAATCTATTTTTTTTTTAGCTTTAAAAACATGTCTAGATAACCCTGCCATCTTATGAAAGATTAAGAACGTAACTAAAAGTTTATTTAATACTGCATCGCTGAATATAAAATACAGAAAAGGCACAAAACAAGGTCTTCAAACTTTTGTTTTGAAAGAACTTTGCAGAAATCCCTAATTTTTCTGGATCTATTTCAACCAGAGGACAAAATAAATCTTTAGAGATTTTATAGAAGCATTCCATAAAGCATGGATATTCCATTCGAAAAGGGAAATTAATATTTACCAACGCTCGCATAAATATTAGAGACTAGGTAGAATTCGAGCAAAAATTAAGAATTTCCACTTAGTAAGTAAGTAAGTAATCGAAAGTTTAATGTCCTCAAGCAATCCACATCAGTTCAGTGGTTCTTCCTCCAATCCGACTGTCAACTAAGTTAACTAACCGCTAGAGATACGTGAAAGCATTGCTCTAACTTGCCCCAGGCCAGCATGCGGTCAGTCGATGGCTCCTAATGGGCTGAGCACGCTGCATTTAAAGCGCATCGGAGTGGAGTATCAATTCCAGTCTCTGCAGCGGGACTTGAACCCCGACCACACTGGTGAAAACCGAAGGTGCATACCACTACACCATCGCCGCCGACTTAGATAAAAAGCCTTAAATTTTAGGTAGCAAAACAAAAGACACAAAAAATCGAATATGTTCTAAAAGTCTGGGTGCTAGGCTGGTAAGATGAGCAGAACTTGTCGAGTTGGCAAAAAGACCTTAGATCCTAATTAAGTCTACTCGTTAAATCTCTGATACATCAATCTCTGAGATAAATCTCTAGAGATTTTCCGCATTTAAAATCTACTTGTGGCGTGTATTACTCACCAAAATTCATTAAATGTCTCATTATTTATGCGTTTGCTTGTAGCTACCTGTTCTCGAAGGTATAAATCAACAAGAGGTAGAAAAATCGCCGCATCGGGTCTTTTGGCGGTGCCATTTTAGATTTATTTTACTGTCACGTTGTCATCACCATTCTCCTTTTGAGAACCCGGTCATATAATAAATATAACGCATTGTGTGCAGAACGAGAGCGAAAAGCGAAAGATCGAAATGGTAGGCTAATAATTAGTAAATACTGGGAAACTTCGAGAGAATTAAACACCTCTCCGCCACCCTCTTTCTTTTTTTTCAAAATATTTTTTTCCATTATTGTTATTAATTTAAAATTTTGTGAGTTTTAATTTTAATGTTTGACATAATCTCTGATTTGACGCTTTAAACAAAGAATAATATCATATAGGGCCAACCTCATTCTGAGATTTTAGTAGGGTAACCGTTTTTTGGGAAAATTCAGAGATTTTCTTACCATCAGCTGGCGTCAGTGACGTCATTGTCTTTTAATGATGTCATCAATATTCAACTTTACCAAAATGCTGATATGAAAATAGGTAACATGTTTGGAAGATTTCAGCTTTTCATTAGAAGAAAATTGCCCCACCCCGATGCAATTCAATCCATACAAAATAGGGTTAAGAACCGAAAGGGACAAAAATAACGATAGCATCTCTCTCTATATATATGTATAAATTATTATTAATATTATTACTATTATGTCATTTTTTACAGATATTAATTCAGATATTTGTCAGGTGCATCATGGGAATAACGTTAGAACGATTATTAAAGATTATTCAAACCCCATCCAGCAAAAACTTGTTCAAAGTCAGCAAAATAACGTTAGAACAACGTTCCCAGAACGTTGTTCTAGTGTCATTTTGCTGACTTTGAACAGGTTTTTACGGCTGGGACGTGTTCGAACAGATTATGTATGAAATTCCCTGCACGCGACATCAGATCAACGTTGAAACATCTGACAAATAAGGAATTAGTCAACTCTTAACTATATACAAACAATAACATCTTGGTCACGCGTACCAATTTGAAATACGTAATCAATGTTTGTGTATAACTTTCTTCTTACACAGAGGCAGTTTAATGTTTGTAGAAATATCGGAAGTCAAAGCTATGCATCGAAATTTTAATGACATCTTGTTCAAATCTTTATGGCATTGTTTTCCAAAAAGTTCATCGGTTATTTTAATTGCGCATGTCTGTTTACCATTGCATTTATTGGATAGAATCGCATGTGATGTTGATGGACAACACGCCATATGATGTGGTTGATGTCGAACTTTACGAATGAAAATTTGCTGTCCCTTTTTGCATTCTATTTGAACGGACTCACCTTTGAACAATGTCACGTGATCTGCTAAAAAAATCAAAAATAGAAATTTAATAACTTAATTTAGGATAACTTGAAATGAAACGTTATGCTGTAATAATTGTTTTATGACCTGCCATCAACCACCCAATGGGCATATGACTTTGGAACAACGTTGTTCCGACGTCGTGTGCCGTTACGGGGGCTAGTAATGCTTGACCAAAGCATATATGGTATGCACATTCCGTTAAATCAACATTAAAATGACGTCGTTTTGACTTCAAAAGGACGTCTTTTTTATTTGATTAGACGTCAGTGGCTGCAATGTTCTTCGTTTCAACGGTCTTTAAATAAACCTTAAATCTGCGAAGAAAGATGGTATGACAACAAACTTGCAATAGGAATCCCAGCAGGCACTCGACGTCGGATCAACGTGGAAAGAACGTCACGACGTGGTGATATTTTCAAGCGTTAAAACAACGTCAAAACGACGTCGTGTCATATGCTGTCGAAATGATACTCAGAAAAATATACTCTCATTTCTCATATTGCAAAAATTCAAATTTCATCATTTGAAAAGAGTGTTGGGTAAGCAATTGTGTTTTTCTGACATTGAAATATTTCCTACCGGCACTCGACTTATGACGACATCAAAACGTCAAAACAACGCCTTTCTTACGTTGATAAAGCGTCACGTGACGACAGGGTTATATCAATGAGCTTGCAATCGAATGGTTGCGTCGTATATAAGAACCAATCAAATGTACCCATTAGATAAAAACACACTGTGCAGTTTTATGATCTGTAAACTCACAATATTCTTCCACGCAAATATCAATTGAGAAATAATTCAGTAAAGTTTTAAAAAATTACCTTTTTGCTTTTTGATGACAGTACGTTTTGAATTACCAGGTCCACTGATGCATAATGATCCATCTTTTTGTTCTGGAAAGTTCTTGCAATCTAATGTTTCAGGCCATTTAAATCTATACTTTGAGAGTAGCGGTTCACAGCCACGTCTAGAAGCTTCACACAATGAACGACACGGAGGGATTCGCATATAGAAACCAGGAGTGCAGATCGGTATGTACAACGAGCAAAGAAACATTGCAAGTTCTGGTGCACAGTTTAGTTTAATCAACGGATTGTATAGTTTAAGATCGAATATAGCTTGGTCTTGAGATGATTGGTTGAAAAAGTTTGGAAACGACGTATAAGAATAACCTTCTTTATCTAGATTCTTACAGATTGGTGTTTCGACTTTTTGACATCTGACTGTTGTTGGATTTGCTCTTATCATGTTAAAACATAGAATTATTACATAGATGTTCAGTAATAATTTAGCTGCCATCTTTACTTTCGTCTTGTATTCGAATAACTGATTATCTTCTTGTTGTTATTTTTCTTTCAGTATATGCTACCACCTCAATCCAAAATGTTACAATGAAGTGAAAACTTTTGGTAAACTGCTAATATATATATCTAAAAAACAATTAAAAATGTTAATTACACTATAATTAAGAAGTGACGATAATTATATACCTCCTATCCAATATTAACAAAGAATGTACTTAAATATTTTGTCACTTATTTCATAATGAATTTAATCAATAAGTCTGCGTATATTCATAAGTTCACACGTTACCACGCCAAAATCAATCATGCAATGACATGTTCTATACATTTGTTATGGTTCTCTATTTGAAATAACAAAAATATGGTCAAGACACTTGCGGCCCATATAAATAAAGAAATAAATAAATAAGTTTTCTGGTTAACTTAAGCTATGTAGTGTATTTCCTGTCCTTGTGTTTTTCTTTTAAGACGTCAATTTTTATTTATTTTATACGTGTTTACTGAAATATGTTAATGGATAATTTACTTGTTACCACAGATTAAAATCAAATTTATCTGTATCATTTACTAGCGGAGAAAAACATTAAAACCGTATCAACTGTCACCGGGATTTATTAAATAACCAGATATTAACAAAGAAATAGACATTACTATGTGAAACTATTTAAATTGCTTCCAATTAAAGGGGATGATTAACATAACACAAATACTAATAGAAAGATTACATTCTATTTTTACGCGCCTATAAGGAACTAAATGATCGCTAATGAATCCTTAATTTGAATAAGACGAGACAAAGTAAAAACTTTGGACGGATTTATATGAAGCAATCTAACTTTTTATTTGCAAGAAAACCAAGGACTTTTTCGAAATATGCTTTAAATTTGCATTTCAATGAGTCCCGTTCATGGATTGGCTGCGATTGTAAAATCCTGGTCATCTGAACTTTTAAAACGCAAATTAACGCTATTCAGGCCGGGGACGGCTTCCGCCCCTCACTTCCTGACGCATTTTTATTTATAACGCCGGAACCACTAAAGCAATACTGCTGAACTTCCTGACACCTTGAAACTATAAATAAGACACAAATTTTGATAATTGAAGCTTCATTACGGATCGGATTGCGTAAACGGATCAAATAATGGGTCATAACCTGAGACCGCCTATTTCTACATGGGGAAATCCTATATAAGTCGGAAATATTTTATTTCGCAATAATTTGTGGTTGAATAATACATATAACATGAAACTTAGATTACCAACCTCGTTCCCAGGGCTTCTTTCCGCTTGGGAACGAGGTTGTCATGTCAAATGAAGTATTTCTGAAAGTTTAGGTCATACGACTAACCTGTCCGTTTTCATTAATATTTCCGAAATTTTAAAAATCGGATTTATTTCAGATTTTCAGACGATAATTTTGGTATTTTGATATGTTGTTATCAAAAAGCAACAAAATATCTGTCTAAAACTGAAAACAGAATGGAAAACTTTATTTTAGAACTCTTCTAATTGTATTTCTAAGAATATATGGATTTTGGGCAAATATGCTATTTCAAATTTTTGTGATGACGCGATCTAAGAGTTAAAATAACTGCAGTTAGTACAATTTATAGCTCTATATGATCATCAGTTTTGAAATTTTATATGAAATTTGTGTTCTGACCTAGTAGTCACACGATTGGAGCAACGTCACGTCATGACGTTATATTGGCGTGGTGTGAATACTTATTAGTCCGATTTTTTGGGAATCGCTAAGTTTAGATGACACAAATTTTAAAATTTCGCTGATTTTTTCATATTCCGGTCAGGGGTGGGGAAAGAAATATATTTAAAATTACATAACATGCTATCAATGGGTGGGAAACAGCGGGGATAATGGACGTTTCAAACAATACTGAAATCCTGAAATCGTTTAACAAATGCAAAAAATCAATTAATCACAAGTTCAATCTGTCAATTTTGAGGAGTAGTTTATTTTGAGAAGTTTTAATGTCCATTCATTGCGTAGCTAGCTATTATAAAATATGAATGGCTCAGGAACGTGATATAACTGAATTAATCAATCTTAATATCGTCGTCTTTAAGGATAATTTAGTGCGATAATGCGCAATGAAATCACAATGCTCATTGTTTTTAATTGGCTGTTATATTGGGGGGCGTCATTATTACGAGGAAGTATCTCCATTAATTGTAGCAATGAGTCAATTAAAGCAGCTTCCTATTAAGTACAACGCGTTTAGCAAAAAACTATTCGGCTAAGAACTTTAAAAAAATAGAAACTATGATATTGATAAATCCAAAAATGGAAAACATTAAAGGTGCATAAACACCTTTTTTGGTCAAAATTTTAAAATGTATGTCAACTTGACACGTGACATACCCTGAAAATTCCAGAATCTAAAGTGTCGAAATGATAGATTCTTTTACCTAAAAATGGAAAATGTTTGGCCAAAGAAGATGGCTACCCCATAGATAGCACACAATTTTCTAGAAATCTATTCATACAAGTCTTTAACAATATTCATCCTTATGGAATGAAACTTTCTGCATCTATTACTTATATGATAAGCTTTTATGTGTTACTTTAGCTGGCCGATGTTTCAAAAGAATCTGAAGACGATTTCCTTTAAAACTAATCGAGAGACAAATGTTTAATAGTATTTTTTTGAGAATACCTTAGTAATGTTTTCTGTAAGAAAATTAAAGCACATTGGTTTATTAGGACGGCATTAAAAATTTATTTTGGTGCGAACTCTTGCATTCCTTAGAAGTTTTCGCACTTTGATTAATATTCAGTTTTCTGTTGAATAGATCTGTTCACATATACATATATTGCTCAGAGTAGAAACTTACTGCAATGTAATAACTTATTTTTTATGTACAGTCCCTGCACAAAAATAAAATTATATTGTATTGCAATAAAACTTTCTGTAAGGAGAGAAGCAGAACTACAACGTTGATCCTCCGTCTCAACAATAAATTATACACAGATGGTTAATAAGTCAACAATCTAATATTGCAATGGATTGATTTCTTCCAAAGATGGTTCTGAGAAAGTTCTTAAAAGGTTCGTTAATTTTAAATTGATTGACATTCTCTATTGCGAGTCTGGTTAAGTGGAAATTATACGATTTTATGCATCATTATGATAGATAAAGATGTTACGACAGCATATGACGCAATCATCATTAAGTGAATGTCGCAACTCACTTACTGTCAACTCACTGTCGCAACTCGCCAGTGAATGTCGCAACTGAACAGTAAATGTGCTAAAATTAACACCAAATATCACCGTCGTAAATAACACAATTACACTATTTTGTTAAACGCAAAGGTGGATTTGTATTGGAAACCTCCGGATCATGAGCACTGTACAACTACTGCTCGATTCGTTTAGAATGACACATGACATTTTTCAATGGGCAAGAACTTGTTCAAAGTCCGCAGTAATTACTGTTGAATGTACCTCACCCGATAACTTTTGAATTACTGCTCCGTTTTACTTGAAACTTGGTCATTATATTCCCCAGACTCTATTATATTCGAAAATGTAATCATTTCATGCATAATGTGAGTATCCAAGCGCAGTACTTGGTAAAACCTGACATTGAAGGCAGAAAAGGAAATTTAGCTAAAACAATTAATTATTTTGTTATATTTGCTAATTATGAATGGTTTTTCAACTATTACACAATATTAAAACTTTTTAATGCCTTCTAAGGCCAAAATAATACCGTATTTAAAGAATTTTTTTTTTTAATTTTTCGGTCCCGAGAGCCGAAAGTGGTCCTGGTTTCGCTTAGAGATAATTTGTTAAAAAATGTCCGGTCAGCAGTTTTTAAATGCAATAAAGTGAAAAGACACCAATTTTCGCCCCGTGCAAATAGGGTTAATTTGGAGCAGCAATGACGATGAGCACATACATATCAACCTCATTCACAGGGCTTCTTTTCTCTCGACGTAACGTCAAGAGAGAAAAAGCCCTGGAAACGAGGTTGCATACATATGGTATTTATTTACGACAAAGGCTTCACTCATTCTGTTTTTAAATATTTACATTGTATTTGCGATAAAAAAAACTTTTCTCCATAATGCTGTCCAGCCTGTGAATATGATGATTAAGTAATGCTAATGTTTGACTAAATTGTAGCCTGGTGATGCTTGTAAAGGTGATGCTTATAAGAAAACTTGTAGTTGAATTGAAAGATCAAAATTACCGAACCTCTATTAAAATCACATAATCACCTTATTTTGATCAAAATTCCAAATAAATAACATGAATAACATAAATAACATCAGTAACACATTCTGAAGATTTAATTCTTTAAAGACAACTATTAGTGGAGATACAAGTGATTAAAGTTTTGTAATTTTTATACTAACTGTGTGGCAGCCATACTTCATCGCATTTCTGCATAATTACATGAAGTTGTAACCAGGTTTTGATAAAACAATTGCTTAGTTGACCCACTTCGTGTTATTTATAAATGCTGACAATTTCAGGGTGTAATCCGCAACTGCCAATAGTCAACTTGATATAGATTTTAGAATTTTGACAAAATAGGGTGATTATGTGACTTTAAGGTTAAGTCATTATTTTCAGGAATTTATATAATAGTTGAATAACTGCCTGCTCAGTGGGCACACGACATCGGAACAACGTTGAAACAACGTAAAAATGACGTAACGATGACGTTGTTTTGATGTTGTTTTGTTGTCGTATGTACGTATGTTTGATTTTATACACTGAATACACGCCTTCATAAAACAACCATTGTGTGTCCGTTAGGATGTTGCTAGAATTATAGGCATATTTTTAAACAATGTTTTCATTTGCAACCCAGTGGCAAAAACTTGTTCAAAGTCTTCAGTAAAGACACTAGAACAACGTCGTTCGAGGTTGTTCTACCGTCTTTACTGCTGACTTTAAACAAGTTGTTGCCACTGGTGAATGAGAATATTATTTAAATTGAAATTACTTTGTTTATACTTTCAGTTGGCATTTCCCATGGATGGTATGTGACGTCACAATACGCCTCATATTTTTGTTCCTGTATGTGTGATGCATACTTCCATCCTATTTTTTAATATTTTCATTGAAAACAAAATTTATATCAGGGTGGTCAACAAAAACTAACTTTTAAAGAAAACAAAAAGTGCAAGATGTTTATATGTTTACTCAGCATTTAATTACATCACTGATGGTTTTTGTTAAATCACAACTGACGTCGTAACCAACGTTTTGACGTCATTTTGACGTTCTTCGAGTGTGTTTCCTGAAGTGTAGAGTACCTGCAAATTGTTACACAGTTCACAATCTATCTATAGTATGTTCATATACGTTTATTTTAAGAAAAAAATTAAATGCCTACACTGCCGGCACACGATGTCGAAACAACATCAAAACGACGTTGCGATATCTGTACGACATTGTTCCGAATTCGCGGCTCAATTAATCCACAAAGTGAAAGACTTCTTGCTAAATACAGTCCACTTTGTGATCGTAGTCACACCAGACCACAACGATCAAACGACAGTGACGTTCATTCAATATTGTTTCGACCTCTTTTGACAGTTCTCAATTTAATTTTAGTTTGCTTTTTAATACTCTTCATTCATTTTATAAACAACATTTATCCCAGTGAGCCAAGTCAAACAAAACGTTGTTCTGTACTGCAGACTTTGAACAAGTTTTTTCTACTGATATTTTACAAACAACCTGAAAACCTATTATACACCATGGTGGCAAAATGGGGCAAAATACCCTAACCCCTTAGAAAATTTGTCCAAATTTAGTTTATTATAAGGTACTTTGAATCTATATTAAATCCTAAAACAGTCAATATCTTGCTGACGTCAGTATTTAAAAACCAAGAAGAATTTCCTTATATTTCCTCTTATGATATAAAACTTGTGCAAAACACTAAAAACTTCTTGCAATAAATGATAGTTACATTTGGAAAAAACGCCTGTATTTTTTGCACCCTGGACCGAAATCGGGTAGTTACTCGCTTTTTGCACTAAAATTTCCGAGATATTTTCAATTTTCCAAACCGTAACTAAATGATAGACGCTGGCCTAAAATGTCATGGTTAGCCGTTTGGCAATTATGAAAAAACAACTCCCAGGTAGAGCATTTTTACCCGCGTGTAATATAGGGTTAACAACGATACCAGTGGGCACACAACGTCGGATCAACCGTCGGATCCGCACGTCTAGTTTAAATTTAATGGTGAGAACTAATGAATCATGAAGGTTACATGTGCGTCAGCCTAATTAATTTAAGCAATCGAAAGTTATTGAAAGTAATTAAAGATTATTCTGTGAAATCAACAACGAAACTCAGTGGACACGCACGCGTCATCTATTCAATGTTGATATCTCTTGGCTTGATCAGCTGATATCCCCAATCCCGAAATAATATTAAAGCCACAGATCTCTATAATATTTATTGCTTGGCTTTCCAAGTTGCATTTTCTTCGTAATGTCAGTGTTTTTAGTAAATTTTTGTAAATATTTCTAAGGTATCAGATATGACGTGTTTTCAAAGTGGATTAAACGCGTCGAGGGCAGACATAGAAGAAAAGTTAGAAATTGGAAATTGGAAAGGAGAACTAAAATTTAAAGTTTTTTCACTCAGTTTCAATACAACGTCAAAAACGACTCCGCACCATTGTTTTGACGTTGTTCAGACGTCACCCGCGCCTACAGTGTACATGAGTATCCAGGAAATGTTCGAGGACTTGTGTTGATGTTTTTAAATTAGTATAAATCAGCTGGTCGAAATAAAATGAAATAAAATTTTAGTCATTATTAAAATGTTTGTATAGGGTCAATAAAGAAATTCAAGGTCGCAAATTTATTTTGAATTTTCGACGTTGATCCGACGTGAAGACGTCATGACGTCGTTATGACGTTGATTTGACGTCGTGTGCTCACTGGAATAGCCTCCAGTTCTAAAATTAGACAAAAAATTAAAACTTCAACAGGGAGGCCTGGAAATAAAGTCTCGGAAGAACTTACCATTTATTCTTTTAATAGTGATTTATATACCATAGATACTAAAGATTTACATCGACACCAAACACTACCCTGCCCTTCTACGTCCACAGCCTATGACTTCAAAAGAATATTTGTTTGTACATTTTGAGGTTCATGCTTTCCGATATAAATGTAAACAAAGACGGTTTGTTTGATACAAATGAAACCACAAAATACATGAAATAAGACAGCAAGAATCTTTTAACGAGTTGATAATACTGTTAAAAATACGTGATGGTATGTTTAATGCTATGTGAAATTTTCATAGCTCATGCAAAAGATCTTGTAAGTACGCCTAATCAACGTCTAGAAGACGTCGTGTTCACGTCTGCATGAAGTGATGTTGATTTGATACCACCAAATAAACAAAGAAGAAACAGAGAATCAACCCAGTGGGCAAAAACTTCTTCAAAGTCCACAAGACGCTGCTAGAACAACGTCTTTCGACGTTGCTAGGAATGTTCTGGCCATTGATTTCTTTGTAATCAGTTGCAAGCTAGTTTCCACTGAGCGAGAATTTATTCAAAGTCCGTTGCAAAAACGTTAGAACAACGTCGGTTGACATAACTCTTTCTTTCTTTGCTAGTTTTTATTTAGCTTCTATGAATTATGGAGGATATAAATATACTAAAATAAATTTATGCTTAAAAAACAGATCTTATAAATAAACTGTCATAGTTTATATTGTTTTTCAGTTGCGTGCAGTTGGAACACGACGTCGGATGAACGTCGAAACAACGTCAAAATGACGTCATCTTAATATTGCTGTTTCAACGTTACACTGACGTCTTTAGTCTGCATGGTTTATTGTTCTAACTATCCATTTTTGTTCATACAATGGTCAAACGATGTCCTTTCAAATTTGAAATTTAACAATTTTGAACTGTGTGACCACGTGCCATTATATATATTTTGTAGTGCTCTAATTTCTCTCTTGCCGAACTGCGCTGAATATCATGCCGGCACGCGACGCCATATCAATATCGAAAATACGTCACGACGTCAAAACGACGTGATATGACGGTGCCCACTGGGTTAATCTATTTTCTGATCAGTTTGAGTATGATCTAACACACGATTAATACTTACAATATAGGTATTCCGTGGATACACAACGTCAGGTTAAAGTCGTAACTGCGTCAAAACGACGTTGCGATAGGATTTTGACGTTGTTTCAACTGTATGTCTGACGTCGTGTCCCTGCTGTGTATTTATTGCCTTTGACACTATCAACATCTAACACATGTATAATATGACGATAAGCTTTTTAAATACTCTTCTAAACTGATGTGGCTACAAGTATTTACTTCGTTAACCTTTGTAACTTAAATGACTAACTTGTAGCAAAATAAACAAAACTTCGTACATAGTATATTCATTGGTGAATAGGAACTTATTTCGGAAAGAATTTCTTCAAACGTTCTGAGCTTTATTACCATACAGTATATGCCGGCCTGGAGCAAGTTAGAGCAATGCTTACACGTATCTCTAGCGGCGAGTTAACTTAGTTGACAGTCGGAGGGGAGGAAGAACCACTAACTGATTTGGTTCCCTGAGGACATTAAACTTCCGGTTTATTACTTGCTTGCTTACTTACTTACGTATAGCGTATGTATACGTTATTTAAATACATACAAATTAGAGAGAAGAGTAGTGAATTAACAATCATGTAATGGATTGGTTGCATATACCGAAGAACCAATCAATTGCAAGTCAATGACATAACACCCTTCTGTGCAGTTTCGTTTTTGTTGAATTTTGTTTATTTAAATATGCAACAAAATAGACCTATTCACAATTACATGAAAACGAGGCTGTTGGCTGTAGAAACTTGTCGCAATGAAATAATTCTCTTTTTGTGTAGTTCCTTTGCATTAAGTTTCCACATTGCAATTGCGCTACTCAGGATAATACTATGTGTTAATATTATTTTTATATTACTCTCATTACTATATAACTATAAACGACACGAGAAGTTCCTAGAAATTCATCGCAGAGATTTATCGAATAGAAGGGCTTAGTATCTTCAGTCTTCCTGTAAACTCGATACATTTTGTTGTTTCTAGCAGCCTAGTACCCATGCTCTCAATCTTCGTACAGTTCGTCTTGCTAATCAAAATGGCAAAAGGCTTTTTGTCTAAGTTGAAATTCTGGTTTTTTTTGCACAAATTTCACCATGTGAGGGATTATAGTACCCAGGCTTCTGGAACAAATTCGAATTTAGGCGCAGTTCGTCTTACTGATCAATATTTAAGACATTTTGTCTAAGTTTAAATTCCGAATTTTTGCACGAATTTCACTTTGTCTCAAATATTTATGTAAGGGATTGTCTGTATATTAATTGTGTATTACCAAATAAAGAATCCGTGTAATGAGATATCTAGGAATGTGTTTGGCAGTTTCCCGCTTTGCGTTAAAGTAAGATTCGTAAGGTTTGTAGTAATATTATTAAAAATGAAGATTTCAAAAAAACGAAATTGATACGAGATTGTTTGTGTTGCCTGTCTGTTACATCTATCCGACTCCCTCTGTTCTATATTACGCAATACTGTCCAGGCATACGATGTCGTGATCATAACAACGTCAAAACGACGTCAATAGCTCATATAAGAGATATAAATAAGTGTTAAACAAATATACTGACATTGAATTGTTCGTCTTATTTTTAATCTAACACTCGTTATTTGAGAAGAAAGTAAATGTGTCGTATAAATTTTAAGGCGATGGGTTATCTATGGTCACACGATGGTAACTTGATGTTATCTATGGTCACACGATGGTAACTTGCTGTTATCGCTACTTTCTGATATTCCGAATCTTTTTTTTCATGCAAATATTCCTTTAGTATTACTATTTACACTTTGTCGTTTAACGGAGCATCGTCGAAACGACATCATTATGAAGTTGTTTCGACGCTGTTCCGACGTCGTGTACCCACGTACACATGCACTCACTTAGTAAATGGTCTCAACAAAAATGATTTCCCTAATACTAAACCTCCTTGTTAATACTTAAAATCAAACCAATTACATTCTAATTTACACCCCTAAAAATATGAAAAAGAACATAGGAACGACTGTTAAAATGACGTAAATACGGGTGACAGTCAGTAACATTGAAAGACTTTTAAGGCGGATCTCCACTAGGGGAATTCGTTAGCACGAATTCTAAATGAAGTCATTATTGGTCATTATCTGTCATTATTGGTCATTATTGGTCATTATTGGTCGAAAATGACGTCACTTGTCATTTAGATTTCCCGATCCATCTTTTAAGCTATATGACCATTATGTACCTGAGAAAAAGCTAGTCAGCGCAATTATAAAATAATGTAATTTGATGTCAAATGTAATTTAATCAGATATTCACACAGTGTAAAAGTCAACTAAATACGGAGCCGTACAACTCTGTATCAACTCTAGATACGGACCTGTATAACTCTGTAGCTATCAACTTTAAATACGGCTCTTGAAATACCATATATAACAAATGAGCATGAAGCTCCATATACGGACTGTGTATTACCATATATGGCAATACACCGTCCTTATACGGAGCTATATGGGTCCATGTTCAGCAGTCTTTTACACTATGTTAAAACAAATAGCTTGAAGTTGATAAGAAATGTAATCTGAAGATATGTAATGATGTGATCAAGGTCAAGTCCACTGACAGATTTTATTCTTACAATATTTATCTCCATAAAACTTATTACAGAGTTGTTATTTTATAGCATCTTGGAATTTAGGAACAATATGTCGATAAATGGCTACACTATGTGTGTTTAGTGTTTCGTTTAGTGCTAGGTTATATCAAGTATGTACCAGTAAGCACGTGGTTACTAATGCCCAAGTGAAAAATATTTCAATTTTCTTATAAGGAAGTTTCATCGTTAGGTGTCCATTAGTTTTTTATAATCACGTGACCACAACCTTGTGAGTTGTTTATTTCTTTTTTTATTATTATTATCTCTCATCGTAGCTATGTTTGAATATGGTGAAGCCCTTAGCAAACTCTAGCACGGAATGAAGAGAACCATTCCGGCACATGACGAATTATCAACTCCGATAAGACGTCACTTGCGCAGTGGGAAGCTTCACTATATTGCTTTTTATTTATAAAAGCCAACAATCTAAAAATATGCTTCCCTTGATATCTGTTACGGTTGTTGGTATTCGCAATGGAGTTTTCGGTGTGCATGCAATGCTGGTACACGACATAGGAACTACGTCGATACAACACTAAAACGACGTCGCAATTTCATTTTGACATTGTTTTGACGTTGTTCTCATTTCATTTCAAAATAGAGATAATATGTTTCGAATAAACTATTAGTAGGTCTGTAGAAGCCATTAATATTCCTCTTAAGCACATGGCGTTGATTAACGGTTCTAATGAAGATGTAAGGTATTCAAGATTTCTGTAGAATACGAAGATATCATTTTCTATTGGGACCATTGTTAAAACGTCGAGGAGGTTCCCAGCAGAGTTTACTTGTCAATATATTGAGCTCGGCTAGTGTGTGACAAACACCAGGTTCTTCCAATGTGTGACAAAAATTGACATACAATCGACAATTATATATTTATTCAATAAACTTCTGGAAACTCTGATGACGGATCTGTTGTGGTCATTATGAAACGCATGTGCGGGATATTAGATTCGATTATCGGAGATCATCGATTGTCATGATCGTAACCGTACAACAAGTAAAAATAGTTGTGGAAGGAAAATTATTTGCTTAAAATATCATAGATCTTTTCCGAAATTAATAAAAAGTATTTTCTTTGTTTATGGACGAAAAGTACTGTTATTTTAGAATCACCACTGAAATTTTTAATGCTTGTAAAAAACTGCAGGGTACATTGATGATACCTAAAAATGTTATCATCAGTAATGTTTTTGATGAAAAGCTTCTAAATATCTCTTTTTAAGTTTAGCCTCGTTTTCGCGTAAAACACCCTTTCTTTAAATAGGATAATAAAAGTTGCAGAATGACTTTAGAGAAAAAGATTTCATGACGACGTCACAAAACATAATTCAGGAAAGGTCTATTAATGATATTGTGAAGTGAGCAAAACTTGCTCAAAGTCCGCAGTAAAGACGTTAGAACAACTTTGAAAACGAACAAGTTTTTGCCCACCGGCTTAGGGAAACAGATTTACTTCCTTAAAAATACCAAACTGTTTATTTGTTAGCAGTCGTAATATTTGTGTTACCTCACGAAAATGTAATCCCATCAAAAAGGACGGAATCGAATGAAAAAATAAACAGTCTATACGAGGTTAATTTATATGCTGTTAATCTTTCAAACATATTTATATGATGATCTCGAACGAAGACACATGATGCTCAGACTGAGAAGGAAGAAAACATCTTTGAGAGAACCCAGTGGACAAAAACTTGTTTAATGTCCACAGTAAAGTCACTAGAACAACGTCGCTCAAGCTTGTTCTCGCGTCTTTACTGCTGGCTTTTGAACAAGTTTTTTCCCCACAGGAAAAATGTTTTAAAGATTACCACAAAGTGAAAGACTTTCCGAATACGGTCCTGTCCAAGTGGGCAAAATTTGTTCAAAGGTTCGCAGTAAAGAAGCTAGAAGAACGTTAAAAAGGTTGTTCTAGTGTCTTTACTGCGGACTTTGGACAAGATTTACCAACTGGGGTATGTATATCTCCATATATGAGCTGTGTATTCGCAATGAACAAAAACTTGTTAAAATTTTGTATATTGTGTGCTTTATCGTGAATACTGTTCATCGATTACGATTACCATGGTAACTACTAATATACGATTACCATGGTAACTACTGATATATGATTACCATGGTAAGTTACCATAAATGAAGTGTTGATAATTCACATTTTTCTTGGTTTAAATTCCATATTTCTTTTTTAGTTTATAGATGTTCTCCATCATGTAGGCGGCTCGTGATCTTCGATATTGGTTAAAGGTACAAAATCAGCCTCAGATGTTTTTTTAATTTTTTTTCTTCTGTAGTCTAGATAAAAGTTCATATTGCTAGTAACATATTCTGAAGATTTGACTCCTTAAGAATGAATACTAGTGGAGATATAATTGATTAAAGTCGTAGGAAATTATGTATTTTATATGCTCACTGTGTGGCAGCCATCTTGTTTGACAAACATTTTCTGTTTTCAGAGAAAAGAATTGCTTGTTTCGCCACTTCTTGACATTTTTAGACTCTGAAATTATGTATTTTTTTTCTTTCATATGAGAGTATGTTCAGTGTGTGTCACTTATCCATTTGACATAGAAATTGAAAATTTGACCAAAACAGGTGATTATGTACCTTTAAACGTGTCCACTAGACAGTATATGGCCAGTCGGCAGTCGGACGATTTAAATGTCGTTTGAAAAAGATGTTGAGTATGCCCTCTCTGCTATACATTGAAAGGAGGTCTATTTGACGCTAATTAGATGTTACCTGTCGGTAGAAATGGGAATGTGTCCCCCCCCCACAGTGGGAAAAAACTTGCTCAAAGTCAGCAGTACAGATGCTAGAACAATATCAATCAACGTTGTTCTAACGTCTTTACTGCACGACATTAATTGGAAAACTTTTACCCACTCGAATGTGTCATGGAAGACATCCAGTTGACACTGAAACGACATAAGAACATCACATTTCTTTGAACAATTAGAACATTTGGAAATCTAATTTCACGTTGCGTAATGTTTAACTTCTGAAAACAAACTTAGTTTCTTTTAATTGTATAATAATACTGTAACGAGTTTCTATTTCACGGGAATCTTTATGAAAATTCCAAATAATATCGGATTAATGTAAGTATATGGATGGGAAACAACCAAATACCGTCCTGTATAAAAGCATTAAAATTTTTTAATATAGCTGTTAACAAATACATGAAAAGGAGGCGTTGGTTGCTCAAAGTAGAACTTGATGCAATGTAATAACTCCCTTTTTGTGCACTGCAGTGCACAAAAAGGAAGTAATTGCATTGCATCAAGCCCTACTTTGAGCAGCGAACGTCTCGTTTTCATGTATTTGTGAATAGGTCTATTGAAGCTCCGTGATACTTATTATTTTCGAAATTTGATGATTACATGACGCTTTAGTGATGCTTGGTATGTATACTCTTTTACTACTCTCCTGATGGTGTTAATAATGTAAACTTTGGACTACAGTGTTCTCCCGGTAACTGGAACTCCAAGGAACCAAGCAAAATAGTTCGAGTCAACGAATCTTCGACTTAAGCGAAGCTCTCGGTAAGGCGAACGTTGGGGAAAAATAAACATTAGTTCGAGTTAAAGCGATTTTTTTCTTCGAAGGTTCTCTTATCGTTTATTTGGGAAGAAGAAAAATATTAATCTAATTCAAATAGTTGTTAATTTTCCCTTCTCTCAGAATAAGAGTTACCGGGATTATACTGTAGTTCTAACATTCATCTCATATGATGACACGGTTATTTCTATGTAGCTGCATAGTTCTATTTTTGGCTGGTTTAAGAACAATTGTTCGTTTCATAGTGATGCTTATAAAGGTGGTGCTTGTATAGCTATTAAGAAAAACAGGAAATTAAGTCGGCATTAAAATTATTCGGTTCAACATTTAGTCACGTAAGGAAGATTTAGCCACTTTTTGTCAACTAAAACTTTTGTTTAGTCACATTATCAAGAATAGATTGTTAGAAATGTTAAAAATATGATAAGTGTTTGCATCCATATTTATTATGATTTCATCAACGTTGTTTATGAGCAATTTCATATTTCTGGGTTAATATGTAGATTGAGGATTGTATTCCTTATCAAGAGAATGATGAAGATCTGGAGACGGTAGGAAAGTTCCTAGTAGTAACTTCGACCTTGAAAGGGGGTACGATTTTATTTGCATATAGTATTAGTTCGATTAGGTTACGTATGATTTTCGCCTCCAATAAAAATATTTTAATTGGTAACACATAGCGTGGGAGAATGCTGAAGTAAACCATAGTTAATCTCTAGGATAAAAGAAGAAAATATCGGCAAATCGGAGATGTGACAATTTGAGAAATGTTAAAAATTTGTAAGTGTTTAAAAATAGTATTCTGCAGTATCAAATAAACCGGGGATGAGCTTATTAATTTGGAAGACATTTCCACTCCTACGCGTTAAAATACGCGTTAAAAGTAACGTGAAGTGAATCCCTATACAATTGCCTGCTACACAAACCCTGAAGATAACGACAGTAAGTACCATTTTATCGTGTTTCCTTCCCCGATACTACGGCGTAATTTTTTTATAGTACTTTTAAGTGGTGTTTATACGTGGTTTATACTTGCTTTTACTGAATCATTCTGGTGATGATGATCTAAGCAAAAAAATGTATCCGCCACACCCCATGTGACGTGATCACTATGTTTGCCCAAATTGACAAGTGCACCACTCTTAACGTTTGAGAGTATCATGTCGAATATATTAAATGCGATTAATATTGTTAATATTTTCGCCAATCGTTTTAACGAGTTACATCCGTAAACTTATATCTATATTTATCTAACAAAACGATCAGGAAACATCGCTGAGAAATTCACATTTGTTAGATTAATATGAAATGCTAAAGATGGTATGTCACTTTCGTAAGTTTACATTTTAACTCTATTCATGCCGGGGTAGCTTGCGTAGCGCATTCTTTCCCGCAAAAATGCCCTCTCCCCCTATCTAATTTCGGAACAAACAATGCTGAGAGGGCTTGAAATTTTGCAGAGTAATTGACAATCATAATAATGATGACGACATTATTTTGGCGATGACGTCATATTTTCAGACCAAAAAATGTTTTGACTAAATCTTTTTTTTGTGCTAAAAAATACAAAAATTAGCAAAAATAAGAATTCTAATCCCAAAAAGAAATGTAATAACACTGTCAAAATTTCAGAGTTTTTTTTGCCCTCCCCCGGCATGAATTGGGTTAAAAAGACGATTCTTTTGTTGCTTTTTTTAAAAAAAAAATAGTCAAACAATACAGATAACCCTACTCAAAGGATGTCCCGACGTCATTTTGACGCAATAATGCAACGACCTTCCGTCTACATTATTATTATCAGACGTCAAGTGAAAATACCCAAACTCCGTATACGGAGATAAGGGACCGATTTTTAGCTTTTCACAGCAGACACACAACGTCACATCAACGTCGAAACGACTTCTTGACGTCGTTTTGACGTTATTTCGACGTTTATCTGATGTCGTATGCCCTCACTCTATGTTGCTATTACTAAACTCTGTCTCTTATTTGACCATAGCGTGATCGCTAAAAAGAGTGCTTCTAAAGAAAACTTTCTCTCTTTTCTCTTGACGTTTCCACTCGATAAACTTGTGAGTATCAATTTAACGTCTTACCACAGACGAAATGATGACGTGATGACGAATGTTAGTTTTGCGGATTAACTGTTGAGATTATTTATTATGAAAATATAAAAAGAGAAAATATTTTCTTCAAAAGATAAACAAACAGAAAGGTAATAAATATAATATGTACAGACTTTTTATATCCTTTTCTGTTCTTAGGTTTATTTTGTTTGTGGCGTAGTTTGAAATCACGTTTTAGTTAGGTAAACTTCAGACTCGAGTACAGTTATGGCGCTGAAACAACATTGAATTTTTGACGTTCATTCGATCTGATCATGGTGATGTATCTGCTGTTACTCCATGGGCAAAAAGTAACGTCGAATGACGTTGATTTCATGTTATTTTAACGTTAGACCTGTATTCGTGACATATTGTGACGGTACTTACTATATAGTAGCTAACCTATGTCATATTTCAGTAATGTGTTTTATCAGTATATTTCATGGCCAAAAAATGTTTAGACCACTTTGACTTTTTGTCGTATAGTTATTTATAGTATACTTCATTCATCTTAATGGAGATTGTTGTAATTTTCTTTTCAAAGCTGTTTTATTGGAAAACATCGTCAATAAGATTAGGAGGGTGTATTAAACGAAAAAATCCAAATTTTTCTCGAAATTGTGTTCTAGATATTTGTTTACGTTTGCGTTAATAAATCTGGTTCATTGATATTCTGGGTAATGACAATCCTGAAAAACTTCCCAGTGTGACCTCGACGTCTAATCAACATCGAACACATCTGCCGTTGTATATCCACTTATCTACCTGTTTATATATATTTCTATTCATAGGAACCAGAAATAAATAAAAAAGTAAAATGTTTGGAAAAATAGCTTTAATCATCCTATTAGTGGCATACGTGGAATGTCTATTCAATACAAAATCAAAATGTGAACCAATCACTACACCACTTTGTAGTTTTTTAAGCTCACGGGGATATAACGCCACAAGCTTTCCAAATATTCATAACCACAGGAGACAAGCAGAAGCACTTACTGAACTAAACCAATTGGTACCATTATTAACAAGCAAATGCGCAAAAGAGCTACCATTCTTTTTATGTTCAACGTATCTACCATATTGCATGGAAGATTCTGAAGACATATTTAAACCGTGTCGATCTCTTTGTACAAAATCACAAACTGGTTGTGAAAGTTTAATGAGCCGTTTTGGTTTTACATGGCCATTTAATTGTTCGTTATATCCTGATGAAACAAAAGGTGAATTGTGTTTTGGACAAGGTCAAACAAACGAGCCAGGATCAACAAAAAAACCTGTGACAACAATGGTATCAAATACTACCAAAAGGAAGGGACGAAAAATGAAAGGTAAGGATAAAGTTAAATTATCCAACATTTATGGTTGAATGAATCAAAAAGTGTTGCGTCTCTGAGCCAACTTGACACAGCACTTTACATTGTTGCACTTTTGTATTATCTGTTGTGCCATGGTTAGATCTTTTGTTCACTAGATGCGTTAATTTATGGAGTTTTTTATCCAATCATATTTATGGGCTAATCATGTTGCTTTTCTACTATACTTCTACAATAACCTTTCTCTCCTATTTTTCTTATCCAAGAACTTAAGTTTTACCTCTAGTAGCTTTACATTTACATCCTCGTCATCAAAGAGCTACTGAAATCAAAGCAACAGCCCTTAGTAGACGAAGAATTGTTCAAGTCTGCAGTAGAGACCCTAGAACAACGTTTAAAACGTTGTTCTAACATATTTTCTGCGGACTTTGAACAAGTTTTTGCCCACTGGGCCGTTTTGTTTACACGCATGACGTAATAATCAACCACCTTCTTAAAAAGGATTGTATTTTGAGGCAAAGTTAAAATAGAAGTATATATTTATCTTTTTTTCGAAATGATGTCATTATTTTGCCTGGTGTTGGGATATGGACAACAAACGCAACAATTAACAATCATTTCAAAAAATGTTGCGACGAATATGTCGCGCCAGCAGGTTCTTATGGTTTTCCTAGGCCTTTAGTTCCTTTCAATTAACAATAAAAAATGTTTTTGGCACGAACTTTTGTGATAATTTCATTTATAGACACATGATACTTTATAGAGATTAAGTTTTTATAAGCAGAGATAAAAGTGGAGAAGATTCTAAAACAAATTAATTTTCACTTGTCTTAATTTTACAGGTAAAGAGGCTGGTAACGAAGGTGAAGAAGTTAAAATCAAATGTCCAAAAGGAAATGTGATTGAAGTACGGAAGGTGAACCATAAGAAGTCGTTATGTTGTTCCGAGGCTTCCAAAATAGTTCTTCAAGCAATTTGTAACAAAAAAACAACATGTATATTCAGTGTCAAGCAGGATACATTTGGTGGACATTGTCAAAATCGTGTCGGTAATGTTGTTGTGAAATATAAATGTATTCCTGCATCTCAATCAACTCCATCCTGTTGATACATGTACTGAAGAAACTTTAGCTAACCCTATTGAATCTTATCAACGTCGCACGTGGTGTTATATAGTTTCTCTATTGTAATGAACTAAGATTCTTTTTTAAAACATAAAATAAAACTAAAGAAGATAGCTACACACTATAGTTTAACGTTTGACGACGTTCTTATATCTATCACTACGAGGCGGCCTACCCAATTTGGGTAGAAGGTAATTCCAAAATTTCCAGGAAGTTATTTTTAGTTTGCCCGTAAATTAGAACGCTTAAAATGTGTATATTTCGGTGAAGGACTACCGAAACAATTCCGTATACATCCGGTTATCCTTAAAATAACTGTTGACCATCACCTATGGGGGAGAATTTCAAAAAACACTCCTCTACTGGTGATATCTGTGAGTTATTTTAAATCTTTCTTTGAATATAAAATGGGTGTACGACCACATAGACTCATTCAGATACCAAGTATTGTATTCGGCAGTTTTTCAAGCTATGTTCTCACCCTGCCTACAGACATACGACGACGGATCAACTCAGAAGCAACCCTGTAATAATATCGGGACGTTGATCTGACGTCGTTTGCTTTTGTACATTTTGATACACTCTTTCATGATAGTTTTAGATAGAAACCACGTGATTGAAACTTGAAACCTCGTAATTGAAACCTCGTCCTCAGGGCTTCTTTTCTCATGACGTCTTGAAGAAAAAAGAACCCCTGGGGACAAATTGTACATTTTCAGATTTATCAAAGAGACGAAATTTCTATTCATTGAGAATTATGTCCATCTTATTTTTAATACATTATGTGGCAGCATGCGACGTCATATCAACATCAAAGAGACGTCGTTTTGACGTCGTGATATTGACATTTTCGACATTGATGTGACGTCCTGTGCCCACTACGTTATATTTAAAGTTATAGTCCTGCAGGTATACGACATCTAAACAACTTTACGTATAATCAGATATGTCAAAATGACGTCTTTTTGATTTGATACGTCGTGTACCTGCAGGATTGCAGTATGTATTTGTTGTTTCATATCTATGGTTTTTTAGATATGAACATTATTTTGGGAAGTTTGTAGAACAAGTTTATCTTTATTTACGATAATGCTTTATATATTATTTTAAGACGTCACTTTCAAACGACGTCTTAATTCAATGTAGTTGACGTACGTCTTGAAAATCCTTTGGCGGTATCTATTTCTTATAGGTTTAAAAATGAAATTAAAAATAAATTGAAATATGTCTGAGGGATGGGGTTATGTCAAAGACGCAATACTTATCATTGATTGGTTTATTTCTGTATGAAGGAACCAATCAGTTGACAGATTGTTGATTCAGCACCCTTTTATTGCAAATTTTGATATTTGATTTTTATATTTTTGAAATGAACCACCATATCAATACCTACTCATATCCAGTTCTAATCTGATTTCAACAAATTGAAGCAAGCTGCCTTTGGGTACGAGGTTGGAATAGTTAAACATAATTTTCGGATAATTTATTTTCCTAGTGAACAAGAACTTGTTCCAAGTCCACAGTAAAAACGCTACAACAATATCTTCGACGTGTTTACTACTAACTTTGAACAAATTTTTGCCCACGGTTGTGTATATTTTTAGCACGAAACTTTTATCTAGAAAAAACATATGTTGTAGTATTTAAATGTTTCCAGCCGGCAAAAACCTGCTCAAAGTCAGAAAAATAACGTTAGAACAACGTTCTGTGAACGTTGTTCTAACGTTATT
>JAULBZ010000830.1:11202-21794 GCA_032360805.1 Neoturris breviconis
GTTATTTATTGCTTAGCTTTGCAAAAATTCTGATTGTTTTCTAACAATTAACAGTTTTCACTAAGCATTTTGAGTTCCAATTCGAACCTTGATAATCTCATTCTTTTATTAAAGTCCTCTCTTTTATTGTCATTATATTTCTAATTAACATTGAAACAAAGTATATGTTATAAAAAATCATTAACTTACTCGTAGTTTAGTAATTATGTTTAGGACCCTTATATTTATTTCAGATTTGAAGAAGGAAGCTTCCTAAAATCAACATAGAGACTTTATTTCCTAAAATTCTAAAAATTATATTCATTACAAAAAAGTTTTACGTCTGTTTGAAAGTATTTCTGTCAAAGTTTTTCAATTATTTGGCAAATAGTCATAGACAAAGCAAAAATAAACCCTTCTAATGAGGATGTATTTAGACACGAGTTTACGTAAATATGGTTTCATTGAGAGAAACAGCAACCTTGTTCCCAGTGTTTCTGGTCTTTTTGAAATACAAAAAAGAGCAGCACTTGTGTTTCCAAAAGGCAAAAAGCCCTGGGAACAAGGTTGAGGGAAACAGAATATCACAAGAATAAACATGTACATTATTTGGAATGTTTATATATTTATGTTTGTTTGAAGAAAAGCAAAAGATATAATGCTTACAAAAGAAAGTATATAAATAAAAAAAAGAGAAATAAGCCTTGTCCGAAAGGTTTTCTGCTAAAATTTCAAATAATTGCCTGAACGTTTTTCTGTTCAGGTTTTCCATGAAATTTTTGTTCTTAAAGTATCACTGCTGATATATTTTATTTCCAAAAATTAACTGGGTGGACACTCATGATTTTAAATCACAGGAGTTTTTCAGGCCATTTTTTTTTTTTTTTGATTTTTCAGGAATATTTTGCATAAGAAAAATGTCTGCAAATAGTTTCTACAGTTAATATGCCAGTTATTTTACACTTCGTTTTCTTTGAACTATGTATTTTTGTTTTTCCAGGAGATTTACAGGAGTAGTGACAACTCTGATTAAGGAAGAAGCTTTCCAAAAATACAAAATGAATGCCAATTAAATTCTAAGACTCCACTCTTCCTCTTACCATTTGGGTTTAATATGTGGTTTAACTTTTATCTTAATGTGGTCAAAGTCTCACCGAAACATTTTTTGAAAGTCCATATGTGATTGTGGTCGAAGTCTCATAAAAAAATTTAAATGTAAAATAAATATTCAGTCTCCACTTCTTTGGTATGAAATTTGGGTTAACTTTAATAGTGGCATCAAATTTCAGGATGGAAATTTCAGCTCAATGGTCCAAAAATGTAACTTGGGCCCTTTTTGTCTCAAATTCTGACCCGACAAAATCAAAAAATAATTGGCGAATCTTTATGAAATATCGCTTCAAATGCTGGTGCCAAATTTCAAAATGGCATCCCTTCACAAATATGTTCTAATAAAGAAAAGTGGAATGCCTTCACTACCACAAAGTGATAGTAATAGCCTAACCAAACTTTGTTTGGCAGGTTAAGACCATAACTGCAAATTTTTAGGTCCAATTTGTTGAGGTGGTACTTTATTAACCAGGGGTTATAATTATATTTGGCTGGATATATTTTGAAAAACCTCTCCCCCACAGCGATGGTATTCTAACTTCTGGTGAACAATATGTTAGACGTGAACTATTTCTATGGTCATCATTTCAGTATGACTGCTTAAAATATAATTGGTTATTTGTGCTGCATACAGAATGATTATGTGACGACAATGGTCTAAAAATAATCCTGAATTGGAGACAACCTTCAATAACAAACTAAATTAAGAATTGAAAGTTGGCAAAGTATAATGTTTGCTTTTAAAGACCAAACTTAGACCAACTTTAAGTGTTTATAAATAATGTAAACAAAGTTCCAGCAGTAAGTGTTTCCAGTGGAATATATTATTTTAAGAATGCATGACATTTTGAACTTCAATTAAATTATTTACAGTAATAGTAATATTAAATCACATATAAAATATTTGATCCCACCTTCAGGTCAGCTGTTAAGTTCATAAAAATATGATTGACAAGGCAACCTTAGATTCCAAGTGTGAATATATATATACAGTAACTACTGGATATCACAGTGGCATGTTTTTTTAGTATATATATTTTTGAAGCTAAAAAGTAAGTCAAAAATAACTTGTGCAAAGGTCCGGCATTCAGGTTTGGATTCTTTAAAAGTATATATAGAATAACGTAATGACTACTGTTAAACTACTTCTTCATATGCTGACATGTTGTGAAACACTTGAAAATACAAAAGGCATTTCACCTATCCTGAAATGTACGTTAATTAAGCAATCATTAATTGATTTAAAAGAAGGTATTATTATGAACTATGGGAAGCCAATTAAGATTAATCATAAGGCTAATGGAATGTCTTTACAACATTATATAAAAAATTAAGTTTACTGATAAAGATTTAATCATCGAATTAACTGTTCGTGATAGTGTGTGATAAACGAAAATAAATATCTACTCAACAGTCACATCATCATATTTGAAGTGAAGCAACGTGCTAATTTAAATGTGCAAAGCGATTTATTTACTACTGACTCACAACATAAGAATGCAAAAGTAGAACATGTATGTGAAAGAATTCCACCATCACATATATACAGCAGGATTAAATTCACTTGTGTCGCTAAATAATTCACATACCATATTTCCTCTTTTAAACACCAGCGTTTATTTTTTCACAAGGTTTAGAGATTAATTAGAGGGTGGCATATAAAAAAGGGAGGCGTTTATTTCAGAGTGAAGGATTTTTGTTTACTAGATAGACTTTCAAATGGCACCATAGGGAACGTGT
Organism: Neoturris breviconis; assembly: GCA_032360805.1. Lineage (NCBI taxonomy): Eukaryota > Metazoa > Cnidaria > Hydrozoa > Anthoathecata > Pandeidae > Neoturris > Neoturris breviconis. Next base: position 14,032 of record JAULBZ010000830.1, read on the forward strand.
AGTCAAAAACCTTTCTTCTAAAGATCGAGATCGATAATACCAAAACAAAAATTACAAAAAAACAGTCGTTAAAATAACTGTGTGTTATCACTGTGGTTGAGAGATATTTTAGATTCTGCCTAAATTGTTGAAAATAATCTGAAAATATATCCTCTGCAGTGATGACCAGCAGTTATTTTAACCCCTGAAAAAGGACAACCTCATTCCCAGGGCCTTTTTCCAGAAACCACTGCACTATTTAGCCTCTGTTCTAATGCCACTTTTAAACAAGTCACAACACATAATGTGTTTATATACTGAAGAGTGGTGTTAATTAGAGGGTGGCGTTTATTAAACTTTTTAATTTATAAATGCAACATTTGTTAGAGGGTCACACTGTATAATTTCTATCCAGTGTTTAAAATAAAAGCAAATAATCACAGTGAAAGAGGAGTTTTTGAGCATTGCTTCAGGCTAGAGCAATGTTTGAAAATCCCTCCTCCACAGTGATTATTGCTCTTATATCAAACACATGTCCCTAAACAAAATAAATTAATAAACTTACGTTTCCCTGATGATCGGGATGGAACTGAGTTAATCCGATAACCTCTGGTAACTTCATCCATGGCAAGTTCATATTCACTGGTGATTGAAAAGTTTCTTGAGATGGGTGCGAATGGAATTGCATTTTCTAAAAGTACAGCTGCTTCTTTTACTGGTAATATTTCATCTTCTAAAACACCCTCTTCATCGTCAGAATCTTCATCATCAGTCTCTGATTCATCAGTAAATGTGTCCTCGTCGTCATCATTTAAAAGATCTGCTAACATATCCTGGGCAAATAAGCTCATTGGTCGATCACCTTTAAATTTATTGTTTTTGTCCCGTCTCTTAACATCTACTTTTGATTTAAAGTTTTTGCCACTATAATCATTAATTTCGTCAACACTGAATTGACGTTGCAAATGATTCACCTCAACACTAACACGACGTTGCGGACCAAAATTAGATTTAATTTTCTCAAGTGATTCATTTAATTCTTCATCAGAATCTAAAAAGTCTAATTCATCTTCATTTGCAAGAAGCTCGGCTAATTTCTCTGCATATCCAGATAAAGGACGATCTGTTACTACTTTGCCTTGTCTACGCACAACACCATTTGGTATCAAGTTCTGATTAGCATCTGTATCGAGTTTCATCTTTCCATCAACAACAGTTAATGTCAGTTCTTTATTAATAGCATTTGTTAGTAAAATTGTTGGGAGTTTTGAAGATTCTTCAACTTCACAAGGTTGTTTTTCGTCAGCTATAGAAATACTATCTGCATCAGCATCTGAATGATATCCATTTTGCACAGGTCTTTCCTCAGCAGTTTTAGTTTTATCAATTTCTTCATATACTTTTCTTAACACAGTTACGCTTACATTAGTGCTAATACCATTTATTTTCTCATTCTTACTTTGTTTCTCATTTTTGTTGCTGGGCGAATGAAGCCCATTATCTAACACAGATGATGCTACACCATCAGCAAATAGATTTATACATTGTAATTTATTTGAGTTCTGCACAGTGACATTATTTTCAAATGAATTATTTGTTTTATGTTCAACAAAGCCATTTTGTCCTTTCGTTTTTACTGATTCGCTGATAATATCATTTACAATATTGTCAACCATAGACGAGGAATGTACTTTAGAAAAAATAGTTTCCTTCATTACATGCACACTATCATCATATGAAGTCTGTAAAATGTTTTTGAGTAGTCTTTCGGCATATTTACTAAAGATAAATAATCTGAACTCACTCAGATCACATTCGTTTTTTATTTGAACTTTTCTTTGTTCTCCATTGTCTGAATCAGCAATCGATTCAGTTGAACCTTGAAAGGCTGATGATAAAATAGATAATGAAATTTCTTCAGCAAAATTACTCATATTACAATTATTGCCCCCAGCTTTAATATCCATTTCCTTGTTAGGATATTTATTATTTTTTAAATTCATTTGAACTGTCTCTGGAACTGTGGATCTTTGATCTGGCATCTCTGTAACTATAGTTCTGATAATTTCTGTCCCATCCTCGTACTGTTCACTTACAGTTTTTTCTTCTATAGTAATATACTCAGCTTCTCCCTTAAATAGGGCATCCGTTTGAGGTTTTATCGATAACTCTATACGAGTGTTGCAAAAACTTGGCATACTTGTACCCTCCTCTTTTACTTTCGGAGTATTTTGTGTGGTTTCTCGATCTGAATGAACCTTAACTGATACGGATCTATTAACCTCTTTCTTATCTGCAATTACATTATTGTAATCTGTTAATAATAGCTTTTTTGAATTGGTATCATTCCTAGTATTACTATAGGTATTTGTCAAATCAACATTATTATCATCTGACGTTTGTGAAAGTAATTCTGAATTACTACTGTCATAATTTGTCATTAAAACCTTGTTACGTAATTCTTTTTGCTGTAAGGATATTTGTGAATCAGGGATTAATTCGTCCTTAGACTGCTTAGCAGAAGAGACGACATCATCCAAAAATTTTATATCGTCATGTGTTGTAATAGATGGTTTTTTTAATATCTCAATTATCTCAGAATTTTTTGAATCATTATACACAGTTGGTTTACTTTGAAATACACCCATATCACTTTCTACTTTGCTTTCATTGACACGATAACTATTCCTTACCCTTTTACGTATACCATTCGTTTTATAACTCTCATCAGTTTCGCTATTTTCGTTGTTTGTTTCTTCCTTTGGAGTGTTATCGTTCTTCTTTTTCTTCTCTTGTTTTCCACGACGTTTCAACTTTTGATGACACGCAAGTAAAACTCCTACAAGAAATAGAATATAAACAGCTAACGAATAACATGATATCCTTTCTACAGCTTTAATCTCTACCATTTTTTAATACTTCTATAAATACAACATATAGTTTTTCTTCAAAACATTTTCAAATTTCGGCATCTGAACTTCAGTTATAAAAAGTGCGAATGTGTTTTGTTTTGTTTTCGTTCTCGTTCCACGCTTAAAACTCGTGTTTATGTCAAATTATTAGACGGGGGTTGTCAAAACAGTGTTACTTAATAAAGAGTACATTATCTAAGCACCAAAAGAAAAAACACACGTACGCTAATCAAACTTATATGAATTATGTTCCAAATAACATAGTTCAAAGAAGTATTTTAAGGTTTAAACATATTATTTTTGTAAATATCTGCGTTATTAAAAAAAGGTACACCCGGTTAGTATTATATTAGTATTATAAAGTACTTGACCGCTATATTATTAAAATTAAATAGAAGTCCTTCTCCTGGTTTCTACGAACATCCACCACCTAGTGCTTTAATTGCGCGGGAAAATTGTCGCATTGCACACGTTAAATAAGAATCACACCATTATCATAGCTGTCAGCTTAGCAACTCTCGAGTTTCAATTTTGCAATCATTTGTAATATGAGCCAATCAACAAATCGACAAATAGTTTTTGTAATTTTCTCCAGTAAGAAATCAAATAAGATGCAAATCTGTGCGTAGAAAACATGTATGTAAAAAATGAAGTGTGACAATCATACCAGACAATCTCGTTTCACCATAGTCACAACTTAGCCACCGTGAATAGACCTCGATGTATCTCGGGCTAAACAAGAGAAAGTCTATATCGTAGGCTACAATGATTATGTTTGTGTCAAGTAGGCTCTTTCACCCGTACGGCACTTACGCAGTTCCGATTTCCCGATTTAGTTCCGTTTCTGCCGATTCTGGTAAAACTACGACTACAGTCTACCCACTCTCCTCTCCCACATTATTGTCGCTAATCATTGGAACAAAAATTAAAAATCCTGGTTCAACCAGGGAAGAAGCTCTGGGATCGAGGTTGATCGTGGCCAATAATGTGCATAGATTGGTCATGAGAAATAAAAGACCTACACGCACATCACATAGATATTTGAGGCATAGTAAAATTCGAGCAAAAATTCCGAATTTCCACTTAGATAAAAAGTCTTAAATTTTAGATAGCAAAACAAAAGACACAAAGAATCGAATATGTTCCAAGAGCCTAAGTACTAGGCTGCTAGGAACAGCAGAATTTGTCGAGCTTGCAAAAAATCTTAAGAAGTCTTAAATCTGCTCGATAAACCTCCGAGGTAAATCTCTAGAGACTTTGCCTGATCGTTTTCTGCATTTGAAATCTACTTGTGCCTGGTGTGTATTACCATAGATATATATGGTATTACTCACCAAGATTCATGAAATGTTTCATTATTTATGCGTTTGCTTGTAGAAACGAGGTTGCTTTTAACTACATCTCTAATTTGACTGATTTAAAATTAGCATCTTGAGGTTGAATATCCAAAATATCCAAATATCCAAAATATATCGTATTTTACAGAGGATAGTGAGAGATAATCTTCAATTCTCTAATTAGTACTAGTTTTCGCGCAAAAACTGCACAAGTTTAGTTTTTGCGAGATAATTAGTACAGATATTACGCGCAATATGATGTGCGCGAAAATTAACACTCGCAAAATTGTGTTACCACTCTAAACGAGTGTAATTATTTTTCATAGGTGGCATACGCGAAAATTAATACGCGCAAAAAAACAATTAATTCAATTATGTTCGACCATCAGTACTATTATTTGCGTTCGATACCACGGTGGCTGATATAAGAGCAAATAACTAATGCGGAGGAGCGAGTAAAAATTATCGTTTCAAGATCTGGAAGAGCGACGATCTTTTTTGATAGTGAATCGAATCAAACGAATCATATGTATTCTCTATGATATAACACTCTTCTTCTTCTTCTTTGCTCTTCAGTAATACCAAGGATATTAAAAAGAAAAAAGTGTTTCTTTTTAATATCCTTGGTAATACTTCAAGTCTTCTTTCGAATGAATTTTGCTTACTACCTCGTCTCTTCGTTTAGAATGTTGCTCCCCCAGATCCAGCAGATCTTCTCTGCAGGTACGGTTTATACTGACAGGTCGGTCTTTATTTTCAAGTAGTTTCAAGTGGTTTCTGATAGTTTTAAGTGGTTTTGAGTGGTTTAAGATTATCAAAACACTAAGTAAACAATAAAGTAAAAATTATCCAATCAGATAGCTTACCATCAGTAGCGTGGCGAAAGAAAATGATATTTTCAACTACGTTCTCAATCTCAAATATATCGGATTTCGTGACATAGTTAAACACGGTTGTCTCTGTAATAGTATAACTGTCTATTAATTCAGTTTCGTCATCGAAAGTACTTAGAAAAATATTTCCAGTTGGTCGTCCGTGCGAACATGGATTTGGTCTGAATTTATCTGTATCTGTGGTCATGTTTTCTTTAGTTAATTAGCTTAATTTTTAATATTATGAATATCAAAAAATGTGATAAACCTCTGTAATGTTTGCTTGTTAATCTTCGTAAATAAATAGTGACTCTGTGTAAAAAAACAACACAATAAATAAAAACAATATAACCTAGTGAGTATAAAATGGTCAAACAATGTGAAACAACGCCGAAACAACGTCACACCGATAATTGAATGTTTCTGCTCCATTCTCTCAACCTAAACAAACCTGTCAATTAGATCAGACTATGTTTTACAAATTATTAGACCACACTCTATTATTAGATCCAAATTTCAAGCATAGTGACATTTAATTGCAAAATTTATGAACCCGCCTTTTAAACTGAACCAATCCAATGATAAAATGTTGGGTATTTTCCACCTTCACTACTACACGTTATCTAACGACATTGAAATAACAATGACATAATGGACAATGCTTCAATATCGGTTATACCAGCTGAAAAGTTGCAAAAACTACCAATGGTAACCATACATATGTTCTATTTCCACAATCCCCCACAGGTGAGTTTCCGAACAAATTGGTCGGGCGGATGAGCGAATGCGTGAATTAAGGTGGGTTTCCACTTTGAGTGACTTTGTCGCGCGAATGAGCGAATATATAATTTTGATTGACTGACGCACTTTTTATTCGCATGGTAGTTCAACTTGATTGAACTATCGGGCGAATGAAAGACGTGTCAGTCAATCAAAGTACCGGATTTACGTATTCACATGTTTGTGGGAGCAAGACGCCAGAAGTGGAAACCCACCTTAAAGTATTTTGATCTGGCTAACGCACTTTCAGTTCACCTGGTAGCTATTTCAACTTGACTGGAATAGCTACCAGGCGAATGAAAAACACGATAGACAATCAAAGTAGTTACTCGATTTACGTATTCGCACGCGAACCCACCTTACAAACATACTGTTGTAAAAAAACAACAAACATAGAACCAATACCTGGAGCTGCATATGCAAAGTTATATCAAGATTATTTGACTTTTCACTGAGATATTTAAAACGAATGCTAGTCACATCATCATCAAACTCCATCAACCTATTTCAAAATGCATCAACCTAGAGGTCTCATCTAGGTAGAAATGTGGAGCAAAAATCTAAAATGTTGTGACTAACATTTCAATTATAAACGGACAGCGACCTTTCAGAGTTACGCAAACCACCAACCCCTAATACGAATCGATTCATAGATTATAACGGAGTAAAGTTATTGGTTTAAAATCATCCCCGAATTCCGTCTCTTCTTGGTGCTGAGTCATCACAAAATCTGTGTAAATTAGAGTCGGTTCCCTTTATATAAACATAATAAATCATATACAAACACAATATAATATTACACAATTCTTCAATTCTATTGTCTCGATTGTCTCGCTTCACTTTTCCAGCAAAATATCTAACATATAGCCACTCTTCTAGTGTGATCACAAGATCTAATCAACTCGAAAAGTCGTCGTTCTGACATCAACACGACGTCTTTTTGAAGTTGATTACACGTCACGTGCTTTCAGGGCTAAAACTAAAGGTGACCTCCACTAGGCGAATTCGTTCGTGCGAATTCTAAATGAAGCCATTAATTGTTTAAAAGCGATGTAACCTGATAGATGACGTCACTTTTAGTCATTTAGAATTCGTGCGAGTGAATTTGCCTAGTGGAAATCTGCCTTTAAACATTTCCTCGATCATGTATACATCTCCTTCACAGAAAACATAAAAAAAGTCTCTCATGACAGAAATTTATATACAAAACTAATTTTTGTTCAATCTTCAACAAAATTCCTGTCTTGATAAATATTATGATTGTATACTGGATTCCAATATTATTTCACAATTTTCATAGACAAACGAAAATCAGAACTATATCAATAGTATCAACATGATTGCTTTCAAAATGTCAATACGAAATATGAGTAACGGTTTCAAATTAGAGCCACGCAATATATTCCCAAGACTTTATAATGATAATGACTTTATATTTGAATCCTACCAGAAGGAAAACTTTCATTTTTGTGAAATTAGATTATTTTAAATTGTTTAATCAGTCTGTTTACATTATTGTTGTTATCGCTTTATATAATTTAGATTGCTTTTACTAAGCTTTGTTTATAAAATGAATGCTGATAAGCCACATCGGTTTATTGTCAGCCAAGCTCATTTGTTAACACAATGGTTATACCGTATATCTCTCTATCAGACATGATATGACATCAGTAGAAAGAAAACTTTTAAACAATTTAAAAATCGTATTCTGGTGGAGTTTGACCATGACCTACGTATTTGGAATATCTCCAACAAAAAATGGATTATAATGGCGTCTTATATCCTCCTTCACATTTTTAACCCTATTTTTATCTGGGATTCTTTGGGTAGCATATTTTATCTGGGGGGGGGGGGGGGGAACCAAAAATGTCCTACACCCAAAT
>JAULBZ010000831.1:0-26289 GCA_032360805.1 Neoturris breviconis
GCTCATAGACCAGAGCTTCCGATCGTCTTTAATCAAATCGATCCACCTCTTCTTTGGTCGACCCCTCTTCCGGTTACCGATGACTTCTATCTCAGTGCAACGCTTAATTTAACCATTGCTTCTTTCGACGTGGCCAAACCAGCAGAGATGGTTGTATTGTAGCAATGAATCTAGGCTAGGTAGTTTTAGCCTCTCTAAGAGAAAATATGAGTTTATCCTCTCCTTCAAGCTTATGTTGCACATCCAATGGATCATTGCCCGATCATTACATTGCAGCCTTTGGAATACCGATTCAGTGGGTGCCCAACATTCACTGACATGTAGCATTGGACTACGGACATAACTGCTATAAACGTTTCTACAGGTCACGAGTGATATCGAACATGAGGTTAAGATTGGTAAAAGTTTAAGGAATTTCCTCAAGCAGCGCAGGCACGTGTAATTGAACTCAGTTCACACCCACCACCTGCACAGGTCATGTCACCAAGATAGCAGAAACAATCAGCAACTTCAAGCATATTATCATCGACACAGTAAATGGCCTGTTATCGATTTGACGAAAGAAATCAATCAATGAATTCTTCATTTTAGATCTATGTCCCGTTTTAATATCCCCTAGAAGAAAGTGATGAACTCTGAAAGCATTTATCATAAATTTCTAAGGTTGTCCCTGCCATGTGCCCAATGTCTTTGACTTATGATTATGATTGTTTTTTCTATTGTTTATTCCAACTGACAAATTATATACACCTATAAACAGAGGTGGAAGAAAAGTTGTTGAAATTGAAATGTTTCCTTATGGTAATGATTCTATTTTATAGGGTTTTAAGGTTGATAACATGAAACCATGGATTCTTCACTTGGATCATCAGTTATACAAATCATTAGAACATCAGTATCAATTAGGATTAGAAGCTTTAAATGAAAATCTCCCTGAAATCAAAGTTGAACTAGTCTTTAGGTATCAAGCCTCAAGATAACGGTTGGACATCACCGGTGGAGGAGTGTTTTTTATCCTCCACAGATGACGTCGGACTGTTATATTGAGGCTGGGGTGTGTTGTTTTAACAATGTAAGTTGTAACAAATGTATAGAATATCTACAACGAGTGTTAGTTTATTCTGTGCTCTTGTTCGACATCATCTGTGGAGGAGTGTTTTTTAGTATGGTTTTCAATTCCCAGATGAAAACTATATTTAAAAAACTTCTCTATAGATAATGTCCAGTAGTTATTTTCAGACTTATACTTCTCTGGACAAGTTGTAATTTATTTTTATATTATTTTTTCCTAAAAATTGATGTAAATTGTGCAGAGAAAAGGATCTGATATATAATTTGGATTTGATATATAAAGAAATCAATCAGAATTGCTCTATGTCACATGACACAAGTAGTAATACCCCTACTGTATACTGCAGCACACAGTATCTATTAAATCTTTGAGCCATAAACAAAGTTTGTATGCTATGTAATTCTAAGTTACTGACATAAACTTATCTATTCTGTGTATTTTATGCTCTGGTTAGAAGTTATTGCAAGTTTGAGAAATCATTCTAATAAAATATACTTTGCAATTCTTTAATTATATGAATTTATTACAGGGATGTATTACAGTGTTTGAAATAAAAACAAATAGTTCCTGTGGAGGAGGGATTTTTGAGCATTGCTTCAGGCTAGCATTGCTTCAGGCTTCAAAAATCACTCCTCCACAGTGACTATTTGCTCTTATTTGAAACTTGTATTATTAACATTTTAGACAACAACAACTGCAGTTTCGTCCTCCTTTTGAAGAAATCAGGTCAAAGTACTACCGTGAGATTCGTAAATTCATCTCAGTACCTAAGAATTTTAAAGGATTGGGTGAAAATCAAGCAATGTTTCAAAATATTATTGAAAATAACTCACACTTGTTTCAAACTGTTTATGCAAAAGCAGAGGTGTTATTTAATCGGCTAGCTGGTGTTAAAGAACAGTTCAGTGATTGGGTTGTACTTGGTTATATGGATATGGATAAACTTGCAGATGACAATTTGACTGTTGTTGCTGATTGGGAATTGAATATTAAGATGATAAAAGTGAAGGGAAAAGAAGCTGAAAAACTGCCTTTGTAAGACTACCATATTCTAACATAATATGCTTTATACATTGGTACAACGTTTAGCTGAAAACTCACACAGAAAATTGTCACAAGGGTGACAAAACTTTACATCTTTCTCCCCTTCACCTGAATAAGTTCCACTATATTTGGCCCATCATTTTGGTGTGAGACGAGGAAAAGGAATCTTTGCAATACATAGTTGTTATAACTTATTTTTCTAGGTCTGTAAAAGTTGACTGTATCACAGTGTCTACATCACCTGTAAAATCCAGTATCGATGATTTGATCACCAAATTGTTTGATACCCTTCTTATTTCCTTGCGACGTTCAATCGTAACTGATTACAATAGCCTGGATAGTTATACCACTAAAAGTATGGATGATCTGAACCAAGTTCCACAGTCTATTGAAGAAATGGGTGAAGTTAATGATAAATATCAGAAAATTATGGCAGAGAAATCTCAGGTAATAGCTGTTTATCACTCTTCCACAGTGATTATTTGTGCTTTTTTCTAGCACTGGTCTACTTATGTTACTTACATAAGTTGCCTTGCCCCATATAAGGTTATAGGTCTTGCACGTTTCCTTCCTTCCACATGGTTTACCTACCCATTTGACCAGGGGTTAAAACAACTGCAGAAAATATTCTGACAAATCTTTCTTCCACAGCGATGACTGGCAGTTATTTTAACCACTGGAAGTTATTTAACAAAATTATTGATACTATGTTAGGTATTTTTTAAAGATCTACATTAAGAACTTTTTATAGGTTGATGTTTAAACAGATAGATATGTATGAATGATTTTTTGTTCTTAACTTTAAGTTTAAAGAAATGTATAAAAGAGTAGAACAAAAGAATAAATTACTTGCACAAACAGCAGGTGGTGGAGTTGAAAGAATTACTGAGCTAATTCAGAAATGGGAGAAACTCGAACTCATGTTGGAGGCTCATGAAATGATGGTTAAAGGACAGGTAATTGTACTACATGATTATTCTAAGGGTAGGGAACAGAGTTTCAATTTTAATTAATACTCATTTTGAATAAAATGTTAGTACCAAAACTAAAATATAAGTTTTTTAAAAGTGCGGGTATGCCTTTTGCTTCTTTTGCTGCCATTGTCCTATTCAACCAAGATTGAAGGTTACAAAGAATTAAAATGGGCATAGTTGGAGGTCATTCCATTATGATTCTATACATTACCACACAGAGGAGGTCACCGTTTTGTATTATAACGTAAATGACACAAATCTCCTGCTATTGGTTGGTTATGATGTAATGATAATTTATGAATGGAAGTTTTTAATTAAGATAATTGCAATTTAATTAGTCTCTAATGATTAATATAATTGCTATTTTGTTCCTCATAGGTAATTAATGTTAATTGTTTGTTGATAATTATCTTTTATATATTTATGTAATTATATTCTACACTATGTTTTAAATAAAATGCCCTAAATATTGTATCCACAAATAACTACAACTTTTACATCAAGCCATAGGGGTGGAACTATCTATGTCAGGGGTAGAGATGACACTACGGTTTACTGATTGGCCCTAGCACTAGCATTTCCTGATTAGCCCTAATACTAGGATTTACTGACTTTAGCCCTAAAAAGAGTTATGGTTAACATTATTGATAGGTTATTTATTAAAGCAACAACAACAAAAAGCCTGGAAACGAGATTGATATGATGATGTAATGTTTTACATTTTTTATACAAAACTGTGACAGTAATACTCTCCTTTAAAAATAAACATGCCATTGCTAAAATTTGTTCCCTCAACATTTTGCCGATGATAGACAAATTTTGTTGCAAATTTACTGTCAACTTATTGTCTATTGTTTAGATGGAGACCATGAAGAAGGAACTTCTTAGTCGTGTTGATGGATTTACTACTGAATTAGAACGATTCTCAGCTCGTTGGCATCAACTTAAACCTGCTGATATTGATGCAGATGCAGATACAAAAACTTGCAATGCTGCTGTTGCAAACATAAAAGAAAGAAGAACAGAACTTAATGATCTTGTTCAAAGAAAAGATAAATTAGCGTATGCACAGTGCTTGAAACAAGAACAAATAATTACTATGTAGGAGTGATTATTGAGGGTAGTTTCAGACTTTGTAATCTGAAGCTGTGCTCAAATATCACTTCTCCACAGTGACTATTTGCTCTTATTTTGATCACTCTATGCACTTCTTCAGTGTATGAAATAAGAGCAAATAATCAAGGTTTATAGCCTGAAGAAATGCTCAAAAATAAAAATCATTCTCTAACAGTGATTATTTACTCTTTATTTTGAACACTGTTCAAGGTTAGGAATCAAAAATCTTGCTGTTGGAGATTGGTTTATTCACAATAAAGAAATCAATCAATAGCCAGTAATTTCATTAGATATTTTTTTGCTTCAAGCTACTAATAAGATTTATATTTTTGTACCTACTCCTTACCAATCTTCTCAATGGTGTGGATCAGTGGTTGAAATAAGAGTAAATAATCACTTGTGGATGAGAATTGTTTAAGCATAACTGCAGGCTATTTAGCCTTAAGCTATATTAAAAAATCACTTCTCTGCAGCGATAATTTGCTGCCCTTTTGATCACTGGTGTTATAGATAATTATGGCAATATTATTTTTTAGACTGGACTGTTCACATTTTGATGTCGGTGATCAAGAGTTTCCTCTAGTTACAGAACTCGAGCAAGATATTTCTCAGTATGAAGAAATGTGGAAACTATACGAAGAATTCAATTCTGACCTGGAAACCATGAGTCAGCATGATTGGATATCGTTCAGGTATTCCCATTATGCTTTATTATTGTATTTTCTGTAATTAGCATCCTGGTGCTCAAAGAATTGTTTTGGTTCTAAGGGGAGGACCCATTAGGTTAGGGGGGATCTAATTACAGGGTGGGCTCTAATAAAAATGTTTTAAAATTTACATGTTGTTTACATGTTGTAAATTTCTCTCTGTTGTAGTTCCTGTTTATCATGTTCCTAAACAAAATATCATTAATACGCATTTTAAGGCGCTTATATCAGTGTGGGTGCTAATAAAATTATTAAGGCACATTAGATGGGGTGCTATCAGGAGGTTTGAAAATCCAGAGTTAAGAAACCTGAGTTACGGAGCCCGAGTTACGAATATGACATCATAACCTGAGTTAACAAAGTTTTCATAACTTGGTAATTTAAACATAAATATAATTTCCGAGTTATTTAACTCGGGAATTTTAATCGAAATAAAATTTCCAAGTTTTCCGAGTTATCTCAAAACTTCTTTAAAACTTCTTTCAGAAGTATTTGTTTAGAATATTTGATAATATGAAGGAAATTAGGTTTATGCAACCTCATTCCCAAGGCTTCTTGGTCGATGTTTACGATCAAATTATCAAAATTATTAAACGATAGGGCAACATTCCTTCGGAGAGGATAGTCATCTGTTAAGCTTTTTGGGATGGGAAGTAAACATTCATATCTAGTTCCTTTAATGACGCGACTTATATTTGTCATAAGTACTGTTATTTCTAGAAAATATTTTGTCTCAAAATTTTGTTTAGTCATGTCTAGACATATGAAAACAAAAGAAAACATTATATTATTAAACAAAAGAAAACAATCGATTATTGGTCGAAAGAAATCGTGCTGTTCCATTATTGTTCAAAAGAAAATTTGTCTACGTTTGGTGTTTTAGTAGTTTATTGCTTCATAAATATCAAATATTCGAAATAAATACTTCTAAAAGAAGTTTTGAGATAACTCAGAAACTTTATTTCAATTAAAATTTTCGAGTTTTTAAACTCAGAAATTATATTTATGCTTATTTATGTTTAAATTATTGAGTTACGCAAAAAGTAGTTAACTCGGGTTATGACGTCATATTCGTAACTCTGGCTCCATAACTTAGGTTTTTTAACTCGGGATTTCTGAACCTCTGCTGTCAAATTAATGTATTATTGTTTTCAAGTAATACATAATCTTTAACAATAGAACAAAGACAGGGCAATTTGATGACATGCTATTAACGTGGGCTGACAAATTACGTAAACAAGAACCAAATGTTATGACTCTCAAAATTCAGAAGGATGTAGACACTTACAAGGTATACTTTATTTTCAAATCTAATAACTGTCAGACATTACCTGTGGAAAAGTATTTTTGTGTATAGTTTTCAGCTACTTTACTATACTCAAAAACACTTCTGCAGCATAGGTAATTTTTGACAGACATGGTTTATGTATTTGCTAATTACATAGCATAGACACTGTCTACTGTAGTATTGAAAATTGTGTTTCATTTGATAATATTGTTCATAAACTTGTTTATCTATAAAATCTTGTTCTTTCTATTTGTAGAATGTTGTACCTGTATTAAAATGGGTTAGGGGAGATGTTTTATCAGCTGATCACTGGATGGAATTGTTTCGTTTGGTCAAAATGCCTAAAGGAACAACCTTGGAGAAATTGATATTTTCTGACATTTTAAATGCAGCCGAGGAAATCATAGCACATCGTGACGAGTTAAAGGTAGTGTGTTTAATATTTAAGCGATAACTAACAAGCCTCAAGATAACGGTCAGACATCATCTGTGGTGGAGTGTTTTTTGAGTACAGTTTTCAGTTTTTCAGCTGAAAACTATACTAAGAAAACACTCCTTTACAGGTGATGTCCGACCGTTATCTTGAGGCTTGAACAAAGATCACGGAATCAAAAATCTAGCAATTGATTTCTTTATTGGTTTCTTTGTAGTGAGTGGCTATTATTTATTGCCCTAAAAAGAACATAATAAACATTATGGAGGAGTAATTTGTAAGCATATTTTAAGGCTTTGTAATGCTCGAAAATCTCTCCATGCACTGATTAGCATAATGAGTCATTGATCTTGTAATTGATAAGTAACAGTGGTCGAAATCAGAGCAAATAATTACTGGATGAGTGATTTTTGAGCATAGCTTTAGGCTAGAAAGTCTGAAGCAATGCTCACAAATCCCTCTTCCACAATGATTGTTTAGTCTTATTTTGACCACTGGGTGATGGTCAGAGACGTTTGGAGTAGTGTGCAGCTTCTTCACACTATCAAAACAAAAGTTTTGGACTGAACTGGCTGTAATCTACTTTATCCTTTGTTTTTCTTAGGAATTAAACAGTAGAGCTCAAGGTGAAGTAACAATACGAGATGCGCTACGAGAATTGGATTTATGGGGAGCTGGTTCTGTATTCAGTTTAACGTCGTATAGTGATACCAATAACAAAGAATTGCATTTGATTAAGGATTGGAGAGAAGTATTTAATCAGGTAAGCACTGAACTTATTGCAGGGCTTTTAATACATTTTCTGTTATGGTTGATTTCCAACAGGCGAAACATTTGCGGTGAAAGTCAAAAGAAGATACTCTATTAGTAGAAATTGATGTGTCAGACATGGTCACGCATGGTGTGACGTCAATTCCTAGCAAAGGAATGTCTTCTTTTGGCTTTTAAATTTTTCGCTTTGTGGAAATCAATCCTTAGATAAGGGTGTATTACTATTCATACCGGTGTATAACTATGTCTACAAATATTGAAATTGATAGTATTCAAATTCAACTAGTTTGAGTGTGCATTATGATAACAAAATACAAGCTGAAAGTATCATTAATTAATACCATTGGTTTATAGGTTGGTGATAACCAATGTTTGCTTCAGTCTTTGAAAGACTCACCATATTATCAAGGTTTTGCAGATAAAGCAACTATTTGGGAAACTAGATTAGCTGATCTTGATGAATATCTACATAATTTAAATGAAATTCAACGCAAATGGGTTTATTTGGAACCCATATTTGGTCGTGGGGCTTTACCAAAAGAACAAGATAGATTTAGAAGAGTTGATGAAGACTTTAGGTAAAACTTCAATGAACCCTTTCTTAAAAGAATTCTTACCTAGTGGGCAAAAACTTGTTCAAAGTCTGCATATAAAGACACAAGGACAACCTCGAACAACATTGTTCTGGAATCTTTACTGATGACCTTCCACTGACCTTTCAGTGTTCGAAATAATTTAAAAAATCACTACGTTGAGTGGTATTTAAGCATCGGTTATACCCCAAAATCACTACTTCACAGTGCTTATTCATTTTTATCTCAAGCAAGGAATTCCATTCCAATTCCAACATTAAATTGGAATATGGTCTAGTAATAATCTAGATAAACTTGAAACAGATTACTTATTTATGAATAACCAGGTAATAATCTAGAATCTGATGGCAGCATCCAGAATAACCAAAAGGGCACTGTTATGATAAAAAAATCTGACTATTTTATGCATCAATTCAAAGGTTTTTCTTGAAAAAGGGCACATTTTTCTTGAAAAAGGGCACATTTTCCTTGAATCTGAGAAGGGCAGCATCCGAATTCGGGACCCTCTTTTGGGCTGATTATCAATTGATAGCTTTTTCTATGTAATAATCATAATAATGTAATCTAGCTGCACATTTCACTCAAAATTTCGTCAACTTTTTTGGTAGGGTTAAATCAACTAATATTGACAAAATTCAACAAAAATAAATCTATACAAAATGTGTTAGGTCAATGTACTCTCCTCAGTACTCTTCTCTGTAGATTTTATTTTTGAGACGGTCCCTTAGCACTGTGATTGTGTATGTTATTAATTTATTGATTCTAATTGATATTTTTCTAGATCCATTATGTTTGATGTGTCCAATGATAACCGTTTAGTATCGTTGCCTTCAAGATCTGGTATTCGTAACACACTTATAACATTGTTAGATCAACTGCAAAGATGTCAGAAGTCATTAAATGAGTTTTTAGAAGTAAGCATGTGTAGTAATACAGTGGTTGAAATAAGAGCAAATAATCACTGTGGAGAAGTGATTTTTGGCTACAAAGCCTGAAGCTATGATCAAAAGTCACTCCCCCACAGTGATTTTTTTGCTGTTATTTCGACCATTGGTAGCCTTATTTTCAAATAATTTAAGAGTACAAATTTTAAGAAAGAAGACGATTACTGAATCATTGACCTTGCAATGGATTGGTTCCTTTGTACCAATTGAATGGTTCTTGATTATACCTAAGAAGTAAAAATAAAATAATGTAGTTCAACCTCCAAAGACTTTTAGCCACTATGTGATTTTTCCAGGTGCGTGCAATGCAATTTGTGCATGAGAAAAAGCACTATGGGTCATTATGCAATTTTTTTAGGCTCATGCAATGTAAAACGTTGCATCACATGCACCTAAAAAAATGGCCCCAAGATTTAACTTGTATTTGAATGTTCATTCTTAAAATTTATCCACTAGGAGAAGCGCTCATTATTTCCTCGTTTCTATTTCATTGGTGATGATGATTTACTTGAAATTCTTGGTCAATCAACAAATCCTAATGTTATTCAAACTCATTTAAAGAAATTATTTGCTGGTATACATAGTGTTGATTTTGATGAAGGATGCAAGCATATACTCGCTATGAAATCATTAGAAGGAGAAGTCGTAAGGTTGAACAACCCAGTTACTATTACAGAAGATGTAGAAGTAAGTTGCAAAGATTGGAATAAACTACCAGTCATCACTATGGAAGAGAGATTTTTCAGAATATTTTCAGCAAATTTAGCTAAAAAAAATTCTGAAAAATCACTCCTCCATTGTGATGACCAGCCTAATCTACTCTGTAAAATCAGAAATTTATTAAAATTGGGGTAAATTATTGCAATACACTTGAATATTCCAATGGACAAAAACATGTTCAAAGTCTGCAGTATAGATGGTAGAACAACGTCGTTCGACAAGTTTTAGCCTACTGGAATAATTGTAGAGTGGTTACCTACAGTTCTGTAGAACCCAGGATGATATTTCGTATGCTTGAGAATAACTTCTTGTCAGAATAAGAATAATGTATTTAGAGAAACTTACAAATAAAGAGATTTATAATGTTCTCACTATCAGGTGTCGATATTAGAAAATAATCACTGTGGACGAAGGGTTTTGTGCTTAGCTTCAACTAATCCCCATTTCTTTTAGATTTGGCTTGCTGATTTAGCTTCTGAGATGAAAGGCACTCTGAAGAAGTTGACAAAAGAATGCCATGCAGCTAGTAAATCCGGTAGTGTTGACCCCTCACTGTTTCCCTCACAGGTATAATTATATTCCTTCCATCAAGAAGTTTCCTCAGATAATTATTCACACCAGTGTTTACCAAAAATACAATGCAATGTTTCAAATAATTACCCATGATAAGTTACTTTTGAATGCAATGACAGAGTTTATTGCGAAGGAGAAAAATAAATAATTGATCTTGATATTGATTGGCCCCTTTGAAGAAATCAATCATTAATTTCAATATTGTTGATTTCATATCAAGTTCTTTTCTTAATAGGTACTTTGTCTTGCTGAGTCAATTCTTTTCACTGAGAAAGTAGAAGATGCATTACACAGTGGCAAGTTAAAATCACTGAAATCAGATTTAGAATCCCAATTGGAGAGTTATACAACAGTTGAAATTAGTGGTAGTGGTCTTGACGATAAAGATGCTATAGTTCTTGAGCTAAAATTAAAAGCATTGATTCTTGATACTATTCATTTCATTGATGTGGTTGACCAGTTACTAAAAGATAATATTGTCAGTTCCGCTGAATGGCCATGGCAGAAACAATTGAGATTTTACTTTGACAAAAAAGGTAAGCTTGTTATTATTTTTGCTATGAAATTGCCACGTCTATTATTTGAAGTATAATAAAGTTTTCATTATCGGATAATAAATGTTTTTCCATAGCCTAGCCTTCATTTTGCCCATTTAACTACCAACTTTGCTTGTTATATTTTCTAATTTTAATGTTTCCTTTTCAGGAGATTGCTACATGAATATGGTAGATGCTGAGTTCGTTTATACATATGAGTATCAAGGAAATGCTCCTAAACTTGTCCATACACCCTTAACTGATAAATGTTACCTTACCTTAACACAAGGTATGAGAATGGGTTTAGGAGGAAACCCATATGGACCAGCAGGTACAGGAAAGACTGAAAGTATAAAAGCTCTTGGTGGTTTGTTTGGCAGACAAGTACTCGTATTCAATTGTGATGAGGTAAGAATACTTTTTTGGCTTTTGCCATAAATGGGAGACGTTATGACAAAAAAACATGATTTACGACAAAATAACATGATTGTACCCAGGTATTTTCAATAGGTACCTCTAACCTCACAATAAACTTATTACCATATACATTCCTTCATTTTCTGACATAAACCTTTCTCCCTATCATCCCTTTCCCGAATAATCTACATCCTGACTTTTTTTGATGTCTTCCCTTAGAACAATGGGCGAACAATCCACATAGAATGTTTGAAATAAGAGCCAATAATCACTGTGGAGCAAGTTAAAGAAGTTCTAAAGGTGATCTGCAAACAATTTTTTTTTTTTAAGTTTCCCTACAATTTTATTTTGAAATGACTTTCTTTAGGGTATTGATGTGAAATCAATGGGTAGAATCTTTATTGGTTTGGTAAAATGTGGAGCTTGGGGATGTTTTGATGAGTTTAACAGGTTAGAAGAAGCTGTGTTATCTGCAGTTTCAATGCAAATTCAGGGTATACAAGCAGCTATCAAGAAGAAAGATACAAGTATTGAATTACTTGGAAGAAATGTAAGAAAAATAATTTTAGTGATAGTACCTATTAGTGACCCAGGCCTTAAAATAGCTGTGCGCATCACCTGTGGAAGAGTATTTTTGAGTATAGTTTTCAGCTTTACAGCTTAGAACTATACTAAAAAAATGCTCTTCCTCAGGCGATATCTGGCATTTATTTTGAGACTTGGTGGTCAATTTTTGACTAAATTTTATGAATTTTTTTTTTACTTCAATAATACTGATTATTAGAAATATCAAATATTTGTCAAAGCAAGATGTTAAGGAGTGATTTTTGACCTTTGCTTCAGGCTATACAGTCTGAAACTATTCTCAATTCTCTCCTCCACAGTTATTGCTCTTATTTTGAAAACTGAATTGACTTGGTTTGAGATTGATAATTTTTTAATCTTTTTATTTGTTAGATTGAATTGGACACAAACTCTGGTATTTTTATCACATTAAATCCTGCAGGGAAAGGTTATGGTGGTCGACAAAAGTTACCTGATAATTTAAAACAACTGTTCCGTCCTGTGGTCATGTCTAAGCCAAATAATGAATTAATTGCAGAAGTTCTCTTATTTGCTGAGGGATTCAAAGATGGAAAGAATCTGGGTCGAAAATTGGTTGCTATATATACTTTAGCCAGGTTTGATATTGTATCTGTCACATCTTTTCCAAATGATCTATAATACTACTTTAAATGTATTATGTTAATTCCATGTATAATGACTGGCTAGTCTGATTAATTGCTATACATTATAATAATTATTAGCCTGCCAAAATAAGCTAAATATTTTATTACATTCTGTAGCTGATAAGCTACTATATTGAAACGTAGTACTAGTATTTAAATCAATCTTCTGGAATAAACTAAACCTTTTATTCTAATCTGATGAGCCGTTCAACTATTTTTTTATTATGAAATTTAATCGTTTTTGTGTAGCGAACTGCTATCTGTGCAACAACATTATGATTGGGGTTTACGTGCATTGAAGACAGTTCTAAAAGGATGTGGTAATTTATTACAGAAAGAAAAGCAAGGACAAGGTGACCAGAAAAAGAAAGGTATCATCTCCATTTGAACAAGCTTGCAATTGATTGGTTTCTTTGTACTGAAGAAATTAATCAATTGCAATATCGTTTACAGTGAAACTCATTTAGAAGTCCATGTAAAGGCTGCCTAGCATCGTATCAGTGATTAAAGTAAGATTAAATCACATTTGAGGAGGATTTTTACTAGCATAACTTCAGGTTTTGTAGCCTAAAGCTATTCTTAAAAATGACTCCTTTGCAGTGATTTTTTGTATGATAGAAATACATCACTTGAATGTGTATAAATTAACACAACAGATTTGTTTATTGTTATTATTTATCACGGAAAATTGCATTGACAATTCACCTAATTGATTCTGTTTATATAATTTCTTTTTATTAGTTGATGCAGATACTGAAGTCAAATTAGTTGTTCAAGCATTGCGTTTGAATACTTTGTCAAAATTGACATTTTCTGATTGTAAGCGGTTTGATGCGCTTGTAAAAGATGTATTCCCTGGTATCGACTTTGCTGATGTGGAATACACAACATTAAAAGAAGCTTTAAAAGAAGCTATGGAAGAAATGGGGCTTGTGTATAGCTCTGTTCAGGTATGGCTTTATTTAATGTTTTATAAGGCAGAAACACGTAAAAGTCAAAAGAAGAATCCCATTGGTAGAAATTGACATTGCACTGACATTGCACACCGATGAAATGTCTTCTTTTGGCTTTCGCGAAAACTTTTTGCTTAGTGTAAATCCACCATTAAGCATAAACAGCGGGTCTTGAGGTTTAAAATGATTGATTATTACTATTATTAGGGAATCGAACCTCTAATATTCAATCACAAAGGTGTGAACATTATAGTTTGGAAATGATATCTAACTCAGATAATCGCCATGAAATCAGGAACTAACTCTACCCACAGATTTGAGTTTTATATATATTCTACGCATAATTCTAAAAATAGGATCATAGCACACGAGGGCTACAATAACTGCCGGTCATCACTCTAACTACTAAACCATTATTAGAAACGAAGAGAAAAGAGTGTGAGGCTAAAGAGCTAAAGCTAATTGGTTCTTTTTTCTGAAGGGACCATTCAATTGCAGGAACAATGTCAATACTTTTCATTCTAGATAATAATTTGAGATAATCTCTTAACAGGTGAAGAAAGCTCTAGAGTTGTATGAACAATTACGACAACGAATGGGAGTGGTAGTAGTTGGACCTAGTGGATCTGGAAAAACTTGTCTATGGAAAATCTTGCGCAGTGCTCTTTCTAAAATCGGACAGGTGGTTAAAGAATATACGATGAATCCAAAAGCTATGCCAAGAACTCAAGTAAGTATGAAGATATCCCAGTGGACAAAAACATTTTTCAAAGTCCACAGGTAATGACACTAGAACAACGTTGAACGATGTTATTCTAGTGTGTTTACTGCAAAATTTTCAACAAGTTTTTGCTCATTGGGATTATTAGGTGTACACAAACCTAATAAAGATTTTATTAATGGTTTTCTTTATTTTATTGTGATGAGGAATTGTTATTTCTAAAGACCAATTTAATTGGTATTGGAGCAGATTCTTTTCTTTGCTTGTGGATCTGTATGGCTATTCCCTAAGAAGATAATCTGATAATAATAAAATGAATAATTTTAATTGACTCATCCAGGAAGCAAATAAAGTTAGATTTTTTCAACCTTCTTTTGTCCATGAGATATATGTATTGTCGGTCAAGAATTGATACTAATATTATGTCAAGTATCATATTTATCAGGGCGTTTATTAAATTTTCCAAATTGAAGAAAACAAATAAACTCTTATCCATATCTTCTCCTTCTATACAATTTCAATATCTTCAACATCATTATCATCCTCACTTTGGAGGAGCATATTGTTTTTGGCCTCCACTACATCTGAATGTATCACTTTAATATGATGTGCATCTGCATGGAGATATTTAATCAAAGAGGGGGGGGTGGTAGGGTGCTAAAATTTTCTAACTATTCATAGGGGCATTTATTCAAAGGGATGTTTATTTTAATAGGGACATTTATTCCAATAAATGTGGTATGTGGTATGAACAGTCAATTCTTTACAGGATTTTCTGTCTTGTGTAGATTTCCCTTAGTTAAGGAATGAAATCTTGTATCATTCAATAATTCTCTGTCTGCCAAATTTTATTTATTTGGATGGTGCAAAAGAAAAATCTCTTAAATAATTTACTCTTTTTTAGCTTCTTGGTCACATAGATATAGATACACGAGAGTGGTCTGATGGTGTATTAACAAATGCAGCAAGACAAGTTGTACGTGAACCATTGGAAGTGCAATCATGGATTATTTGTGATGGAGACATTGATCCAGAATGGATCGAATCATTGAATTCTGTCCTTGACGATAACAGATTGTTAACAATGCCTTCTGGTGAACGTATTCAGTTTGGACCCAATGTCAATTTTCTTTTTGAAACTCATGATCTTAGTTCTGCTTCTCCTGCAACAATATCAAGGATGGGAATGATTTTCTTAAGGTATAGTAGTCGTATTATAATTTAGTTTGCAATAACAGTTAGGGTGTTTACCAGTGTTTGAAGTGTAATTTGAGTCCTGTGAAGGAGAGTATATGATTTTAAAATTGAATGATTATTTCCAGAATAAGCAATACCATCCTTTGCCGATACTATTGCTTCAAACAGTGACAGTTTATGAAACCATTAAATCTCTTAACCCACCAAGGGAAAATGTTTACATTGGAACCGTTATCATTTTCAATAATTCAGTGATACAATACTATAGGAAGGTTGTCCTAGGGAAGTTACCTTAAAGTGGACACTGTTATGGTTTCTAATGTTGAATTTCTAAGTAAGACAAAGGGAACCAAGGCGACATGTATATTAGGTGTCAAAGTGTCTCACTTGAAGGGATAAACTTTATTGAATTATTTCTTTGAAAATATTTAGCAATGAAGATACTGATGTGAATGCTATCATTAAATCATGGCTGGCAAGAGAAGCTAATGATAATAAATTGCTATCGGGATGGGTTGAAGATTACTTTATGAAAGCTCTTGACTATGTTTTAAAAATGAACGATTTTGTCATTGAGACAACATTGGTTGGTGCAGTACTTAGTGGTCTCTCACATTTAAAAGGTGTCACTACTAAAGGTGAATTTGCTTGTGCACTACTTAGAGGTATGGGTGCTAACTTGAATGAAGATTCAAAAGTTATATTTGCTAAAGAGGTATTATTTTATATGTTTGCATTATCAACACTATGTTTTTAGTGGAAATGTGAACTGTCTAATTATGCTCATTTCAACTTTTCTACTAACTAAGGGACCATCTCAAGATTTTGTTTCCATGGAAATATTTTTTATGGTTTTTACCCTATTTAGGCCGGGGGTGGGTGGATTCGAATAGGGTTAAGGACCTACAATATTGAAACTGTACAAGTGGCTGTTATGTCAACGATCTTGTTATGGGTATGAAGAAACCAATCCATTGCAAGATCGTTGACTGAAGTAATATTCTCTGTAAATCTTAATTTTGAGATGGACTCTAACTGGATGCAATTATTTTAATAGAACTATAATAATGTGTTTAACACATACTAATGTTTTAATATCTTGATAGCTATAACACATTACTAATGTTTTGAAAGAGTTAGAGAAGCTCACAAAAATAAAGCTACAAAAACGGAGGCTATTGTTTTTTTTGTTCTGAATTTTTCACCACAGGCAAGGATCCGTCTAAAAATAAAATTTGCAGAGAAGAGCATTAAGTCAATAATCTTTCAATGGATTGGTTTCTTTGTATTGAAGAAACCAATCCATTGCATGTCTGCCAAAAGACAGTTGCTTTTGTATTGATAATAATTTTGAGATGTTTTCCATATTATTCTTATGTTGTTCTGATTTATATTTTGATTTTCTTCTAATTGTTAGCTGTTTAAGTGGGTTAAAGAATCACTTCCTGATGCTGCTCGTCCACTTGATACATATTATGACCAGCAACGAGGAAAGTTAACGAGTTACCAGTTACATGTATGTAATATTTTTATTCATCAGTGTCATAACAACTGATAGATACTCTTTCTATTGTTTAGTGTGATACATCACCAATAGCAAATAATTGCTGTTGTTCTCTATTAGTAACCTATATCTATGGTTGTTCCTTTTGTTTGGGAAAGGTCTTATTGAATGATCTTCAAATTTTGTTATATTTTTACTAGTAAAAATAAAGGGGTTAAAAGTGGCAGGCAAAAATTCTATATCTTTCTTTACGGTTTTTAAGTTAAAATTAAAAACCGTAAGGTAAAGCTTTCAAATTATAGATTATTTAATCGTAAATTGCCATGTTTATGTTTGAAAATGACCCAAAAGTTATAATTTGCCGCATATATGCGACTCGCTTCACGTTTAGATTCGTCAGAGTATGTGTCGATGTAAAAAATGTTCAGTATCATATGCTACATGGTACAAATTAGCGTCTCGAATTTTGTTTTAGTTTCTGCGTAAGGGAATAGTTGGTCTAATTTATAGCCCACTAAACACATATAGTGGAGACAGAAAATTTTTGAACATTTTCATTTACATTCACCAAAATTTTTGAATTCTGTTAATAAGGATTTGACCAGAGTCACATTTGGAATTTTATCAATATTTTTGATTTCTATAAGACTTTGACCACATTCACCAAAATTTTCAATTTATGATATTGGTTGACTTATATAATTTTAGAATTTGTTTCACTGTTTATAAAGATTTGACCAGAATTAAATTTGGAATTTGAAATTTTTAAAAAATAACTTTTGACCAATTTTTTTTGGCAGCCATTTTGTATTTTGGGGAAGCTCTCTCCTCAATTTTTTGGGATGATAAAAAATATAAAAACAATCCTATAATGACAATACACAATTCATTAGAGGAAGATTTTTTTAATAATCTGATCAAAATATAATGAATAATAAAGAGTATTAAATAATGTAAATATTTGGTAATTTGGTATTACATAAATAGACTTTGACACCTGGCTACTCGATCGAATCTGCAATCATATGTATGCAATAGTGTAACTGACTTATACTTAGTCATTTTAGGTATTAGGGAGGACAAACTAGTACGAAAAATCATTGGAGAACATTTTGGTTATATGAAAGCTATAGCATCTATTAAAAATTATCATGGTGGTATACTGATGATGATGAATTCCATTTGCCATCCAATTATCATACTCCTCACCTTAGTACATCTTGCTTTGAATGTCTAAGAGTGTTAAATTAGAGTAGTCTTGTAATAGAAGGGGTCTATAATTAATTGAAATAAGGTATCTGTTTAGAATTTGAGAACAGCATAACAAAATATTACTTTAAAATGTCATATTTTAGGTTCCTGATAATTTGCGTGCTGAAGATTTCTCTGCAACAAAGTTACCAGTGATTCTAACTCCAGATGTTAAACGTTATCTGGATTTCTTTGCGCCATGGCTACAATCTGAAAGTAGACAACCTTTTATACTCACCGGACCAGAAGGATGTGGAAAAGAGTAATTACCATTTTTTATTATTAGGTCATGTATTGAACAGAACTAATTATTCTGTTAAAGTAAAATTATTTAGAAAGAAATTTCATGGTGTTTTGATGTAACAAGACACGAACTGAACTTTTTATTGGCTTAAAAAAAGTTTTTTTGTAATTAGGTATTCAATTAATTAAGTTAAGTGCTCAAATATGCTCTTCAAATGTACAGCTAAAGTTAAAGCTGATAGTTCCTCTTATATACACTCTTTTTACCATTGTTTGAAGCCCTATAAATCACTATTATTTTATTTGCCTTTCCAACCAATATTGGGAAATCTGACAAGAGTCCCTCTCAATTAAGTGCCCAACTTTTAAATACCTTTTGAAATTATTATTTCAGGTTATTCAAAACTTTAATCATACAACAAAATGTCTGAAAATAACTGTGTTTTGTAGTATGCATGGTATATGTTAGTATACTGTCCTCAAAAACACTCCTCCACAGGTGATATTCAACAGTTCTTTCAGGATTGCAACTAATAATCAAATTACTCGCAGGTACTACTCTTTATGTGTGATTTATTTTTTTTTGTAAATAATAGATTGCTTTTGAGTTACACATTTGATCAATTGCGCTCAACACAAGTGGCAACCATCCATTGTAATGCTCAAACAGCACCATTGCATGTGTTACAAAAACTTGCACAAACTTGTATGACTATCAGTACAAATACTGGTCGTGTGTATAAACCAAAAGAATGTGAACGATTAGTGTTATATTTAAAGGATATCAACTTACCTAAACCAGATAAATGGGGGACTAGTCAACTTGTTGCATTCTTACAGCAGGTATGTTATCAAAATGCACTAATAGTTTGTGTTCAATTTATGGCCATTTTAACACAAGTATTCTTTATTAGTGAAGCTTCTAACTCTACTTTTCAATTCATCTCCGCCCCCTACCACATTTTTTATCGTAACTTCCTAACCATGAAGGCTATGATGCTGAAACTTACCTAGTTTTACTGAAAATATATTTGACACATACTGACGAAATCTGAACATCATACCTCCAGTAGATCAAAATATATGGGTCATAACCCGAAACAACCTATTTTCAAGTGGGAAATCCTATGTAAAAATGGATATCCTTATTTTACCATATAATGTTAATGTTATGAAACTTGGTGAAGTTACTTAAAAAATCAAAAAATAAATAATTCTGATAACTTTAGTCATGTGACTAACCCGTTTCTCCCGATTTTTTAAAAATTGAGTTTTCCGGATTAAAACCTGGAAACTATGTGAAAGAACATTTAAATATCTACCCAAAACTGAATGAAAAAACCTTTTGTAGTACAGTTTTTAAACAAAATAAATTGTGATGACGTCATCAGTAAAATGCTGACTTCAGCAAAAGATATTTGGTACAATTTTGTTTCTTTTCTGATGGACTACAACTTAACAAAGTTTCATCTCAATCATTTTAGTCGTTCAAAAGTTATAGAGGAGGAGGGCGGAATCCGCTCCCCCCCAGCTTTGAGGAGCCCCAAAATGCCCAGCATAGGGTTAACGAGTTAATCTTTGATGAGTATTTGCTAATTGGTGAAGTTATTAACCATATTTTTGAGATCAACTTTAGCTTTAGTCATTTAAAAATAACTGAGTATACATTAGATTGACATAATGGTTAAAACTACCGAGTATAATTATGTTGGTTTAGCTCAATGTGATGAATTCAGTTCCTGCTAGAAATGTACAATTTGTTTTCACTAAGAATGAACCTGATATAAATTCAGCTGTACATGTGCTCTATTTTTACTTTAGGTTATTACTTATAATGGTTTTTATGATTTAAATTTGGAATGGGTTGGTTTAGATGGAGTGCAGATTGTTGCATCTATGAGTTCAACCAGCTCGTTAGGAAGGCATCAATTAAGTTCTAGATTTACTTCAATTGTTAGAATTTGCGCCATTGGGTAAGGAAAATTGGTGTCTCTCTATTTTATTATTTTCTTGAAAAATCAGTGCAAGGTAGCTCAGTGCACGAAATAAGAGCAAATCTCGGGTAAGTTACGGCCAGACCCCATTACCTCATTTTCAGATCGTGCCACTTGCGATACTTCAATTATGATGATTCTAGCGTTAATACTTTAAGTTCAAGTTAGTTTTAGGAAAAAGTTAATTAAAGTCGATTTTCTTCAATTATATTAATGAAAATGTCGTATTTTGATGACGTCACAATGACGGCACAAACCAAAAAGATTGAATTTAGATATCGATATCTTGAGAACCGTTGAAGATTTTTATGTGGAATAAAAAGCAATATTATTATTTATTTTTCAAGTTCTTCAATAGGAGATCCCTTTTTGCGTGGAGTTCAATCTGAAATTTACGTTTAATTTTATAATGAGAATGTTAAGTTATTCTAGCGTTAAACTTGAAATTAATTTTGATGATAAATATTAATTATCTTTTCAAGGTATCCAAGTAAGTCTCAGCTGGAAACAATTTACAGTGAGTATTTGAAAGCTTTATTAAAAGAATCTTATCAAACACATTCCGTATGGGGTACAGAAAAAAATTTAAAACAACTTGCGAAATCAACTGTGCAAATATACGATCAGGTAAATATACTGTAATGCTCCATTAAATGCCCTCTTTGAATAACCACCCCTCTTGAATAAGTGCTCTCCATTGAGTTATGTAAATACACTGAACATAACCCATTTGAAACACCAGTGATCTGATAATGGAATGTGCTTTAAATGATTTTCTTTTGAGTGACAATAAATACGTGGATAGTGTAGACTTATAAAGATACTTCATACGTTATAGCAGAACAACGTGTTTACTGAAAAGTACTTTAACTATCTTTTTCATCAGTTTGCTAATGAAATTACTAAGCACCCCAATCGAATAACTGCCCCTCACATTAAGTATCTTCCTCTTGATTAGATCCAAGCTATTTGGAATGGTTTTTTTTAGATTGATCCATGCAATTATTTTTGTTCTTTTTGTAATATTGAAGTGATGCAACATTTTTGTTTTTGATAAATGCAGGTACGTGCTAAATTTACAGTTGATGACTATCCTCATTATATCTTTACACCTCGTGACTTAACACAATGGATTCTGGGATTATTACGTTATGATACTTCTGGTATTTCTGGCGACAGTGCTGAAGCTCTTTTAAAGATATGGGCTTATCAAGCAAAACGTTTGATTTCTGATCGCCTCGTTGGTAAAGAAGCTACTGATAAATTTGATAGTATGTTGATATCTGTTATTCGAAATGACTGGTCAATAACATTAGAAGATTTGAATAATTCTTATTATGTAACATGGGGCAGTGGCGGTGGTATTTCACAAACTGGAAATGTTCCTGGATCTTTTGGTCGTCCTCTTGGCATGTTATCAAGACAAGACTTTAAACAAATAGTTAGTAAAGGCCTTGTAGCATATGGTGAGTTGTTACTTATAAATTGTACCCTGCTACCCTTTAAATATTAGAAAAAACACTAGCCATGTTACTTCACAATAATGCTTTATCGTAAGTTCTCTCAATCATTTTATCACAAATACTATTTGTAGTGATTGCAAAATTTGTTGGGAGCATCTTTGTCAGCAAATATTATTTACATTTTTTAACACACCTAGATGTGCAAATACCATTTGTTGTGATTGCAAAATTTGTTGGGAGCATCTTTGTCAGCAAATATTATTTACATTTATTTACACCCCTAGATGTGCATGGTGGTATTTTGAATTGTTGTTGCTTGATGATTCTCACTTCTTTGTGTTTTTTATATAATAGGTTTTCCATATCATAAGAAACAAATTAATTACAAGTTTGCAGTCAAAACACCATCTTTGTTCCTAACACAATCTTATACTAGTTACCTGATGAATAATTATCCACAGATCTTCTCATATCTTGTTGGAATTTGAATTAAGTAGAATGGCATACATTATACCTTTTTTACCTTTAGGTCGTGATACTAAGGAGATTGATTATTTGATATTCAGAGAAGTTCTTGATACTGTTGCTAAAATAGATCGAGTTCTTACACAACCAGGTGGTTCACTAGTTCTTGCTGGTCGTAGTGGTGTTGGTCGACGAACAGCAGTAATGCTTGTGGCTCATATGCATCAAGTGAATGTTATTACACCCAAGGTTTCAAGAGGTTATGGAACAAAACATTTCAAGAATGATTTGAAAATAGTGAGTATACTTATTTTCTTTCTTTCATGATCACTTAAATTACAAGTTCCCAGTAGGCAAAAACCTGTTCAAAGTCCACAGTAAAGATGCTAGAACAGCAATGTTATTCTAGTATCTTTACTGTAACGTTGTTCTAGCGTCATTACTGCAGACATTAGAAGAGACTACAATGATCTCGAATTTGATTGTCTTCTGTTAAGATGGTTGACTTGACACTATCTTTTGTTGATTACAAATAGTACAATTAAATGTATGATCTAGAGTGGAATTAACAATTAGTTCAGAAGTAACAAAGAAAGTGCATGAAAAGCGTACAAAAAGAAAATAAGTATAATCTGGTCTGCATTGTACACTTTCTGTGTTTAGCATACTCAATTATGGATTGCCAATCAGATTAGGGTCATAAATAATTATAATGCTAACTATTAGGATTAACAGTGTTTGGAATAAGAGGATATTAATCATAGGGGGGATTTTTGAGCAATAAGCAATACTCAATAATCACTTCTCTGCAGTGATTATTTCCACTGATACTCTGCCATCATCACTTCAAGCTAATCCCAGTGGGAAATAACTTGTTCAAAGTCAGCAATAAAGATGCTAGGATGTTGTTCTAGTGTCTTTACTACGGACTTTAAACAAGTTTTTGTCCACTGGGTTATGTGGATGAGATTGCAGTCAAGCCTAAAAATATAATAATAAAAAAAAAATGGGGTGAATTGTGGTAAGTGAATTTCATAATTTATCATAACAATTATTGTTATACATAGGCTATGCAGAGTGCTGGTATTGATGGTGAACAAGTTATCTTCTTAGTTGAAGATCATCAATTAGTTGAATCTGAATTCCTTGAATTGATCAATAGTTTATTATGTTCTGGGGATGTACCTGGCTTATACACATCAGAAGAACTTGATCCATTGCTGGTACCATTGAGAGATCAAGCATCACAAGACGGTTTCCGTGGACCTATTTATGCATACTTTGCTCAACGTGTGTTATGTAATTTACACGTTGTTTTGGTTATGGATTGTTCATCTACTAATTTTGTTTTAAACTGTGAAGCAAATCCTGCATTATATAAATGTTGCTCATTTCAATGGCTTGATGGATGGAACAAGAGTAGTATGCTCAAAAGTGAGTGATAATTGTTCAAAGGCCTGTTTCACATTATAACTATACTTATCAGCCATAGAAATAATTAAGTACTTTGCAAATTAATGATTTTAATGTAATATTGAAAAAATTATTACTTATCATGTCATAAACCAATTGATTATTCGATATTGTCATTATTTGATTGAGCGGAAACAAGCTTCACGGCTCATTTTCTAGAATGACATGATGTTATCATTCCAATATAAGTATAATTAAACAAACAAATACAAAATACCTTAAACCTACTTTTTTGGGGATAGTTTTAATTTAGCAACTTTAAGATCAACAGATTTGGTGTGTATTTTTATTTAGTGGATTTAGGCAAAACTAGCAAGTCTGAAAAAGACACGATTTTAGTAATATTTAATGAGTATAACAACACGGGTATTGACTGAGAATAAATAACAACTATATTCATTACTTCCATTGGGGGTAGGATTTCAGTTCCATTTAAAACATCCATGCATTTCACTTTTCCAATCCCCTGACTGAAAAATTAAAATTAGGGAAATCTTTTCTTGGCTTTAACTAAATTTAGCGATTTACAAATAAATCACTAATACTAACTAACACAAAATAAAGTCAGCCTAAGGTATCTTCTGATTTATTGTTCTTCTTATAGCTTGTAATAAGGGATGATAAGGTTTCTGACAGAAAACTCTTATGACTATGTGCAATTGTATTTTAACTTAATTTTGTATGCACTGGTCGAAATAAGAATAAATAATACCTGTGGAGGAGTGCTTTTTGAGCATAGATTCAGGCTATAAAGCTATGCTCAAAAATCACTTTTCCACATGTATTATTTACTCTTATTTCAACCACTGGTATGAAGTATAGCAATCTTCAACAAAATGTGAAGCTGATCCAAAGTTTTTCTTCTTATTAATATTATTATTTAAAAGAATTAATGATGGTAATTATTGTTATTTATAGTTCCAAAGATGTTATTGGATAAGAAAAATAAATCAACAGATCCAGATTCAAAGGTTATTCACCAGTTTCCAGTTCATGATAAACTATGTGAGCATTTCTATTTGTTACATCAAAGTTGTCTGAAAGCAGGAGCAACTCCGAGACAGTATTTGAATTTTCTGCAAAACTACATCAATGTGTTTACTAGTAAAAAAGATGGAATTGAAAAGAGAAGAAGTCATCTACAGGTAAGAATATTTAGTAATGCTTCATGCCTGAGAGTATAGTTTTTAGCTTCAAAGCACATGATACCCATCATTCAGGCTTGTGTTTACATTTTATTTACCCTAGTTAAGCACTATGACCTTCATAATTCTACCTTCCCAGTGGGCAAAAACTTGTTCAAAGTACACAGTAAAGACGCTAGAACAACGTTTAGCATCTTCACTGTGGACTTTGAACAAGTTTTTTTATTATTATTGCTAATTATGTTTCGAGTATCTCTCGGCTTTTTTATTGGCAACAAAACGAAGATTAAATTTTTTAGTTATAATGCTCTGTGGTCGAAATAAGAGCAAATAATTACTATGGAAGAGTTATTTTTGAACAAATCTTCTGGCTACAATGTCTGTGCTAAAAAATCTCTCCTTCACAGTGATTATTTACTCTTATACCGACTACTGCTACTACATTCTATTTTGCATGTTAAAATAACACCAGTTTCCAAAAATGATTATTAAAATTACATCAATTTCCTCAAATAATTATTTTACATCATCGTATAATTGGAAAAATTAATTTATTCGTTTAATTTCCTGTTTTATCTTAGGGTGGTGTGTCTAAATTAACTGAAGCTACAAGTCTAGTTGATGAGTTGAAAAAGCAAGCTGCAGTATCAAGTAAATTATTATCTGAAAAACAGGCTGAAGCTGATTCCGCTTTGAAGGGAATTACACAAAGTATGCAGGTTAGTGAATCAATATTACTTGTTTCATGTTTGTGACGCAGCTTTGGATATTTCAATAATGTCAACATATTATGGGCATACATGGATTAAAATAACGGCCAGTCATGACTGTGGAGGAGATATTTCTCAAAATATTTTTGGCCAATTTGGCTGAAAATATTCTGAAAAATCTCTCCTCCACAGTGATGACCAGCAGTTATTTTAACCCCTTGGCATACAATAGCAAAATAGTATTTCACTTCCTCAAACTAATCCAAACCTGAGATCGTCAGTAATTATTTTATTATTCCCATGATGAATTACAAATAATAGGGAACTTAAGAGGAAGTATTTATTAATACAATTCTTCTTTGCATTCTTCTTTTGTCTAGTGTTTATTTCAATTTTAATTTTAACAACAGATGATGGAAACCAGATTTTTTTGCGCACCTGACTCTCACTCCCGTTTTTGCCCTTTTCCTCATTTTTTGCCCACTTTTCACCTTTAACGCATGATTATAAGTCCTTTATTTATCGCACATTTTGAAAGGAAAATTAAAAATTAAAATTAAAGGAGCGTGAAAATTAAAAGGAGTAAGGTATAGTATATATAGTACTGTAATGCTTCGATTAAACGCCGGGGGCGTTTAATAAATATTTTCATTTGCAGATTGGGTGTTTAATCGAGAGGGCGTTTAAAAGAAGGGGGCGTTTATTGAAAAATATAAGAATTGCGAATATGCAGAGACTCTGAAAGGAAACTTT
>JAULBZ010000832.1:0-26257 GCA_032360805.1 Neoturris breviconis
ATACACTTATCTTATTACAAAATATCTGTCTAAAGGGGTGCTTATTTGAGGGAAGTGTTTTCTTAAGGAGGGTGCTATAAGGAAATATGGTATTCTATTTCACTAAATATTGGAAAAGAAGCTTCCCCAAAATATAAAATTGATGCCAACAAATTCAAGGTGAATGTCCCATAGCTAAAAATACTCAAAAACATTTCTAAGTCTGAAGGTGGTTGTGATCACATCCCTATATAAATAACTGAATTGCTTCACAATTGGGCAAATGGTGGTGAAAACCTCATAGGAAATCAAATTTTTAAAAATATTCTATGTCTCCACTTTTGTAAAATCTGAAACTTTTGCATCACTTTTCGGTCCATTTTCTTCTGAAATAACATCGACTGCTAGTATCAAAATTCCAGAATAGTGGCACTTCTTGAATATGGTATGATAAATAAAGGCTGTTGCAACCGCAACTACAGCTGCAAAATGATACAATAGCCCATCTAAAGTTTGTATGACGAATTATAAATTAAATTAATAACTTTTTTATAGGCTTTATTCATATACTCCTTCATTCACAACCAAAGGTATTATCTTCAATAAATTCCACCAATCATCAAATAAAGTTTAACAGTACAAGCTTTTCATTTCACAACAAATAGATCTTTGATTTCTTGTTTTTAAAAAATAGTAAATAAACATCACTATCAATTGCGCTTTCCTCCTGATTTGTGTTTTCAACATCGAAATCTGTAATGAATGGATTGGTTTCGTTCTCCCCTAACGTAAAGAACTGAGAGCTGAGAGCAAAGTATACACACTTTGATTGGGTGATGACATAGAAAGCTACTGTAAAATTCCTGTCTTGCGTTTATTCAGAAGAGGCATTTATTGATAAAAGTTTCACTTTAACTTTTCTCTAAGTTGTGCAAACATCTCCTAGCAAAAGTATAAATGTATAGGTCACAGGTCTGTAGGTTTATAATGTAGAGTTCAAAATAGTCTTAATAGTATCTGGATGAAGAGTGCAATATCAAGGAACTTGCAATTGATAGAGTTCTCCAATAAGAATTAATTAAATGCAAGATTATTCACTCATCAGTACTTTTCTTTGCAGAAAAAATAATCACTGTAAAGGAGGGATTTTAGATCATGGCACTCAGAAATCACTCCTCTATAGTGATTATTTGTTGTTATTTTGACCACTGATTTTTGCGTATCTCTCAGATAGTAAAATTGATCAGGAAATAATTTACATATAATAAGACTAAAAATATGTTGAAACTGTGCAATTTTAGGCATTAGAAGGAAATGTGTATATAATAGTTAGACAGTTGCTGAGGTCTTGACGTCCAACACCAATGTAACTGGAGTGCAAAACCCCATGTACTCCCGCTAGGAGCACACATGCTACAACCCTATATTACAGATAGTTTTAAGACAGCATGCAGAAATTCCATACATAGTACTGATGGGTAATAGTATGTGGTCTTAACATGCGCCTCCTCTTTTTCATTTTAAAACCACATACTGGATATGTTCAAATCCAGAAACACTCCCATGCAAGACTATCCTTGATGTATGAAAATCATATCATATGAATGCATCATAGTCACTGCAAACAACTAAAACACTATGGCTTGATCTCAAGTCATGCGTCCATTTGGCAGAACAAGACGCAAATCCCCTTAACATAACATAACATTAGTTCATGTAAATGATGAGTAATAGAAACATAGAAGTAAAGATGGTGTATATATACATTGCGTGTATATAATGAGCATGTATATGATGACTGGCATATTAGCAAAACGTATGTTCGGTGAAAATAATGTATGTGAGTATAGATGAAGATACAGTGTGTAAGCTATGTGTGTAAATATAATGTATGGTCGGTGAAAACAATGCATGTGCATAATAAACAAAATGCGTAATATCCATATGTTAGTAATTGTTAGTAAATGTGTGTCAGTAAATTGTCAGTTATATTTGTTATTTGAAATATCTACATGTATACTAAAGTATAATACCTTATTTCGATCAAATTTATCAGAAGCAAGAGAACCAGCCTCTTCTCTATATACATAAAATTGAATGATCCTGAAAATCAAATGAATATGTATAAGTTTTTTTTTTGGTAAGGAAAAACGTTTTCAAACAACACTTCACATATACAGCTAATAATGTCTGATGTGCATTGCAAATGCTTAAAAATTGCTGCCAGCCAATTTGGTGCCAGATGTTACTAAATTATTATTATTTACTGTCAGAAAACGTTTGTTCAGCCAAATTAAAATCTTTGATGATCAAAGCGATAGGGATTGAACTAACTTCGCTTTTTTCTGTAGATCTTCAGTTAAATGATTGATATGTTCTTCCATAAATTCAATTTTTTCATTCTTTTTAGCATGTAATCTTTGTAATTTACAAATACGATCAACAAGCACTTTCTTATCAACTTCTATTTCTTGATATTGATTACGAGTATTTGGTTGAATGATGTTATGATCTTGCGGTATCTATAATAACCGCGAAGAAGTGTGTTATGCCAACATGCTCGCAATTGATTGGTTTCTTTAATACAATGAAACCAATCAATTACAAGACCATGGATGGACTCGTACTTTTCTTCTAGATAAGTATTTTTGCTTGATATATATAGAATAATGTAGAAAGGAAAAAGTGACAGAACAAATCTACTGAAAGAGAAGAAATGAAAAGAATTAGGAATAAAGCGAAATTAATATGTTTTCATAGATCAAAAGTAGTTATATGACCATATCTCTTTATATAGAAAGAAAACAAAACAAACACTATATTACAGCAAGAGAGAAAAGCATACATGATTGCACTAAGAGATAAGGCCCTTACAAAGTGATCACTACTGCTAATTAGCAGTCTTAGGAACATGTTAGAAAAATGTGGACAAAGCTGTCTAACAAGAAGAACAATGAGCTGTTTGTTTCGTTGACATTTCTTTGCATTTTTATATACCTATGCTATAAAAAGAACTGTTTAGTTAACAAGTTGTCTCATGTAATACTCAACCATACACTTACTATGCTAATTTTGAAGCAAAATATTGAGCAAATAATAATTTAGAAGAGCTAATTATGAGCATGACTTCTAAAGCTTTGCTCAAAGCTAAACTCCTCTACCATGATTATTGGCTCTAATATCAAACACTGTGAAAGACGCAGTCATTTCAATTTTTCAAGGGTAGTTAACCTAATTCCTCAGTTGTACGCTGTTACTGTTTACTTACCAGCACTGGTTCGTGTGCCATTTGTGGTGATGAAGAGAAGTTTGGTGGTGAATCAGTTTGTTTTTCTAACGAATTATTAGATGACGTTCGTGATCGAATACTAAGATTCTCCATTGAACCATTCTTTGAATTCGATTCCATTTGTTCAATTTTCCTATGGTATTGAAGTTAAAGATTAATTTAAGTGGTTTTTAAAGTTGTTGAGGTATTTGTTGTTCCTTGGGAAAAGACAATCAAGTTCAAGATTTATTATGATAGAGCATAATTTTCTGCTTTTCCGGTTCCAGTTTAACAGATATAAAGGGTTGCATGCATGCGCAAGCACACACAAGAATATCAAAACTTTTTTCTTTTTCTTTGCAGAGTTCGAAATAAGTGCATATAATCACTGTAGAAGAGTGATTTTTGAGCATTGCTTAAGGCTTTAGGTTTTATAGCCTGAAGCAAAGATAAAAAATCATTTGCTCCTATTTCGAACACTGCTGTGCATCTGCTTCATGCGCATGCTCAAGACAAGGGCCCCATTACTCTGAGTCTGAATATAAAATCTGCTTCTGCATCATAAGCAAGAAACAAACAAGCTTATATTGAAAAAACATATCCAGCAATATTTTTTAGGCTTTTAAATACCTTGTAGTTTGATGCAACTGTCTCTGTAAATCCTATGGAAAAAAACACACACAATATATCATGACAATATAAGTAAAGTTCTTGATAGCAAAATAAATAAAAGCAACAATCTTCGTCTTATTTCCCACTGACAGTGTTAATCTACTCTCAAAAGGATAACTTTTTGGGGGAAATTTGAAAATAAGCTTGGTAGGAGGGGGGAGGGGGTGTTATAAGGTGTCTAAAAATGTTTATCTTGCATAGCTATGCACAAAAATCTAAACATGGAATAACTTTATTTTTCAATGAGAAAAAGTGATTTGAAAATCAAAATTTGCCTTAAACAATACCAAAACTGGAATTTACCCCCTACAATTATCTATTGGAGAGTAACTGGACAAAAACCCATGATTTTAATGTCATCTCAAGAAATATAAACCTTTTATGTCCATATGATAAAAACAGCAATACAAAAAATATTGACTGTACTGATTATATGAAATACAAAAAACAGTTTTTATATTTTTAATATTAGTTTAATATTAAGTTTTTTGGTGAAGGAAGCTAAGTTTGATCAAACTTAACCAAAATAAGACTGCACAGAAAGGTGCTATGTCAACGTGCTTGCAATGGAATAAATCCATCGCAAGATCATTGGCTTAGTACTCTTCCCTGTGAACTACATTTTGATGGTCCCTTAAACAAACAAACTGAGCTAACCTTCATCTGAGATACATTCTTCTTCTTAAGAACTTTTAATTGATCTTGTGCATCTTCTAGAGATGCTGATAATTCGTTTACTATAATAAAAAGACAGAAATTTATAAACAAAACACTCATAAAAGGATATAATTCTGGATATGAGAGGGTCTAACGTTCTTATTCTAATTTCATCCAGCTGGTTATTTACATTCCACAAACACTACTAACTTATCTCCATAGAACCCCAAATAGTGAATTATTACTAAGAATAATACAAAAACAGACAGGATGTAACCCAGGATATAATTATTATAAGTCACAAATATGAAATTGGGAATATCATTGATCGCTATGAGCCCAAACGATGATTTTTGCGATATATATTAGATTTAGAAATTCTAATAGTGAAAGATTTAATAGCCTATCATCTCCTCAAATTGCTTTTCATATCTTCTAGCACTAAAATTTATCAGAAATCAAAATTGGAGATTTCGTGTATTTAGTAGGACGTGATTGTAAGTCAATGATCTTTGAATTTTCTCAGATACAGGAACGATTAAGTTGCAAGATCCAGTGGTCGAGATAAGAGCAAGTAATCACTGTGATAAAGTGATTTTTGAGCATAGCTTATTTTAATGGGTACAGCTACTACTAACTTGTGTTTGATTTTTGTTCAAGCTTGTCACTCATATCTTCTATTTTCGTTTCAAGATTGATTTTTTCAGATTTTAATTTTTCAATCTGAAAAGTAAAAGTATACAAATTGGTGTTAATTACAAGTGCTAAAAAATATAACGTAAATTTTCAAAGTAGGAAGCATACTGTATTAATTTATGACATCAAATTGGTTGAGAACTTGAAGTTTATATTTGCTTTGGCGTGAAGAAACCAATCAACCAAAAGGTCCACAGTGAGCAAAAACTTGTTCAAATTCTGCAGTAAAGACACTAAAACAATGCTAGTTTTTTTTCAACAAGTTGTACTTTCTTCAGTATTTTCCAGGTTTTATTAACAAAAACTCTTGAAATAATTTGGAAAAAATAACCATCCAGAGTATAATATTACTCTTAAAGATTTTAAGTATACGCCGGACACTACGATAAAAATAGTTCACAGAAAAAAAGAAAAAAAAGTATGCAAAAGGTATAAAAGGGCAATGTCTAAAACTTTGCTTTTTTACCCTATCCATGAAAGTTCCTTCTTGCAAATCATTCAAATCATTTAAAAAAAAAAAATTATTAAAAGTCAATTCCCAAAATTTTGTGGTGTTTCTTCCCTCAAAGTAGGACATATGACAATCAATAACCTGTGCCTATCTACATCAATGTAATGTGAAGTTATTTTCAATTATTTACAAATTATAATCAAAACTTACCTTTCCATTATATTCTTTTCCACTTAGTCGTAACTTTTCACAAACTTCTGCTTTTTCAATAAGGAGAAAATCAAGCTAAAATTATATATATCTTAGCTTCACAAATCTAAAATTATGTTTCATCAAACAATGAAACAATTAAGCTCTTATTAATTCATTGCAGGAAAGGATAGAAGAGGCACAGCAAACTTTATCATAACTTCGATCTTAGAACCAACAAATTAGAACCAAAGTCCTATTTCACCATTCCATATGTTCATGAGACTGGTAGAGTTCAACACAGGAACATAATAAAACAACAAAAACAAAACACGGTAAAATAATTGATATGAGAAAATTAGCAAATGAAAATAAATCTTAGTCATCTCATTTCTAATCTTTATACTTGTTGCAATTAGAATTATTGGTATAAACTCTTCTTTACAAACGCACAACCTCTCTTGCAAACCTGAAATAACTATTGGGCATAAACTGTGGAGGACCTGTGCATTATATCTAGAGGTTAATATAACTGGAAGTCATCACTGTGGAAGACAGATTTTTCAGAATATTTTGGTTCAACAGAGATGACTTCCAGATATTTTTACCCCTTTGTATCAATTAATACCTTTGTTTGAAGATCAGTAGCCATTGCTTTTGAAGAGGCGTTATTCTCAGTTAGTGATTGCGAATATAATAAAATCTCTTGTTGATTATTTTTATGTTCACCGAGTTCCATTTCGTATTCGCTTATCTGCTGATGAAGTTTAATGTCACTTTCTTTCAAATTTTTGACTTCCTCTTCATATCTACAAAAAAAGAAAACAGGAAATAACAGTCCTGGCCTTATGTATTTAGGCAGCAGCGCAACATACCACACCACTATAAAAATCCAGAAGCATAATCTTGGTAGCGCTCCTTGGGCAACGGAAGAGCGCAGTCACGCTCCACTTTTGACTAAGGTGCACCACTCATAACATTTGCTGGTTTTATTCTACCTAAACATAACTATTATGTGTGCTTAGGTATTGGCTTCAGCTATATTCAATAGTCAACCAAAAAGAATCACATCGAAGCAGCACACGAAGGACCTGCCATTTTGAATCTTAAAAAGAGAAAATAAATACTTCTTAGCAAAGTAGATATTCATTCATATTCGCAGTTCATCCATTTAAATTTCTTGCGCTGATAGTTGTTAGTTGTCCATTTGACTTTTGAACGCACAAGCTCCTTTGGTTGTTCAACTGATTTGTTGATATTTAAAATCTCTTAACCTGGTTAGAACAATGTTTACTGAACATTGTTCTAACGTTATTTTGCTGACTTTGAATTCTGTTCCGTGGAAGATGTTCTGACGTGGAAAACAGCCTTTAAGCTCATTCGTTGTATTGCATGTTTTATACGAGATACGAGGTTGATTAATTGTACAGATCTGTTGTTTGAGATCAGAATGTTTGAAATGAAAGAAATATTCCGATGTCTCAAAATTAGATGAGAACAGGAATATCAGGCGCATGGTTGATGGCGTTTTACAGCCTAGATGCGTGGGACCACGCAGCTCACTCTATAGAGATGCGTTTGAAGGAGTAGATACGTGATCGTGTATCTTAAAAGGTCAGGACTATTAATAAGTGTCATTTTGTTAAAAACAGCCCCTTAAAATATAATCTTCTGGTACAATTTTACGGAAGTTATGATGTTCTTTCTGCTGGAGTAACATCATAGTACTGTAGAACAATACTTTATTCAATCTAATCAATAAAAAACTTTCCTACTCAATAACTTTAACTTTAACATCTTGGAGATTTTTAACTTCGTCTTTCAAACTTTCTACTGTCGTTTTATATTCCGCGCAATCTTTTTCACGTTCAATGATGTCATTTGTTAGATTCATATTTTTACCTTCGAGTATCGTAATCTGCATAAAAGAAATATTATGTAAGTTGCCATCTTAATTTTGCAGGCTTCATCAAGCCTCAATATAATGGTCACCAATATAATGATCACCTGTGGAGGAGTGTTTATTAGTAAAGTTTTCAGCTCCAAAGTTGAAAACCGTACTCAAAAACACCCCTTCACAGGTGATGTCTGACCATTATAATAGAGGCTTGCTTC
This sequence comes from Neoturris breviconis, assembly GCA_032360805.1. Lineage (NCBI taxonomy): Eukaryota > Metazoa > Cnidaria > Hydrozoa > Anthoathecata > Pandeidae > Neoturris > Neoturris breviconis. Next base: position 8,028 of record JAULBZ010000832.1, read on the forward strand.
ATTATTTTCAAAACAAATACAATGCAATGAAACGATACAATTCTTCAAATTGAAGGTATCAAAGACACAGTAGTGGACACAGTAGTTGGAAGTAATAGCAAATAATCACTGCGGATAAATGGTTTTTAAGCATAACACAATGATCAATAATCCTTACTCCACAGTGGTTATTTACTCTTATTCCGAGCACTGACAAATACACAAGTTACTACACTCTTCGCATTGTCTGACAAGTATATTATAAGACTTCTTAACAGGTAAATATCTGACAGGTATATTATAAGACTTCTTAACAGGTAAATGTCTGACAGGTATAGTATAAGACTCCTTAACAGATAAATGTCTGACAGGTATAGTATAAGACTCCTTAACAGATAAATGTCTGGCAGGTATATTACAAGACTTTTTGATAGGTAAATATCTGACAGGTATATTATAAGACTTCTTAACAGATAAAAGTCTGACAGGTATAGTATAAGACTCCTTAACAGATAAATGTCTGGCAGGTATATTACAAGACTTTTTGATAGGTAAGTATCTGACAGGTATATTATAAGACTTCTTAGCAGATAAAAGTCTGACAGGTATATTATAAGACTTCATAACAAGTAAATGTCTGACATGCAGGCTTGATGAGCTTACTTTAGTTCTTTCATCAAAAAGTTCTTTAGTGAGTTGATCATGCTCCTCTTTCAATGATTTCAAATCTTTCTCTTTCTGCTTGTTAAACTGAAAGTTATAAAAGAAAATATATGAAATGCACTGAAACTAATTATAATAACAAATAAAGAAAACAGTAAGTGCTAGCCTTGTATATGAAAAGAATACAGTAGGGTATTAATTCTATTTCATACTAGTCGTGATCTCAATACCCTTTCTCAATTACTCTGCATGCCAGTACATTCGCTTTATGTACAAATTCACGATACTTAGAATTTTTTTTTTTAAAAAAAAGATTGGTTCAAGGTGCATGGGGCTCCAACTTTCTGCATTTTTCTGCACATACATTTTCCCCTATAAAAGTCACGAAAATACTTAAGGGACATGAATAAAGAAGAACAATGGATTTATGACATTTTGATTGGTATTAAGCACACATACCTTCAGACCCATTTTATGCAGGGAATAGGACATAACTCTCCCAAAAAAGCTAAATTACCTTAAGAAGATAAATTTTTGCTACAATTTATGTTTGGGAGAATTTTTTTGAGATATTTTGTGACAACTTAATTATGCGGATCGAACAGTTTTGCTGTTTTATTTTCGCGAATTGCTGAATTCCAAATATTTTGTGATGCATTATTTTTGCAAATTGGACATATCTCTGTTTTCAAAATAAGCTGTTAAGTGGAAAAATTATAGACTAATGCTAAATATGTTTCATGGGCATATATTATTTATGTATGACATATCAGAGTTTTCTTTCTCGAAAACAGTATTAAAGACATTTCCATCCTCTCTATCAGAATCCCTATCCTCACAAATCAGAGTAGCAACATTTATTTTCACGAATTGAAGAATTCGAAATTCTCTTCAATGTTTTATTTTCGTGAATTTAATCAAAATTGTCGTAATTCGTGAAAATTAATCATCGTGAAATTTATCATCTTTAATGATATTTTGAACATTCCATGTCTGGGGGGATCCCCCTCCACCTCTCCATAACTTTCGAACGACTAATAGTATAAGGTTGAAACTTGGCTGACGCCATCACAAAAAAATTGAAATTCCATATTTTGCGCAAAATCAGTATATTCTTAGAAATACGATTAAAAGAGTTCTAGATAACATTTTTCCATTCTGTTTTCAGTTTTAAACAGGTATTTTGTTGTTCTTTAACTCTAATAGGACTGGGCCATGATAACTTTTAAATGGCAAATGGTAACTTCATGAAACTTCGTATTATAGTCCATCATGAGAGGAACAATTTGACATAAATTTATTTTGCTTTTTTTAATCTGATAAAGAGTATGTATTCTTCAAAATGCAATTGGAGCAGTTCTATTTTGTATTTTTAATTTCTGTCTTCGTCCGGTTTTTAAAAACTATCCACCGAAACCAGGCCTGGCTCTAAGTCGCGAGCGATCGCTTGCGGTCGCGTATAGGCGCGTGCTGATTGTCGCTGGTGTAAAATATAAATATTAAATTCAATGTTTAACCCTCCAAATTCCACTCCAAATATTTTAGGTGTGCGGTACATCGCACGTGAAAAGTTGTAGCATTGCACTGGTCAAACAAACTTTGAACAAGTCTTTGCCACTGATTACCATAATGTTTTGCATAAAACTAAAGCATGTTTACTTTTTTCAAACTTGGAACGAAGGTGGTTGTTTTTTAGTTGATATTGAAAGTAGAATCGGTTTTTCTAATCAAGTTCTATGGCGACTTTTTTTTTTATGGCTTGGGAAAAACTAAGCTAATTGGCTGTTACAAGAGTGAACATGAAAAGAGTTTGTATGTATATTAAAAGTTTTTATGGTATACAGCAGTGATTGTTGAGCTAGAAAGATACTACAAAAACAAACGTTTTTCAAATAGATCGCATGCCTAAAATAGCTGTAAGTATGTAGTTTGCGCATGCGATGGGCCGCACGCCAGGGCTTTTGTTTACGAAAGTGCTTGAAATTGTACATCTCTCATGCCAATATACTAACGTGAGCGATTTGTGGCGAGCGAAAAGCTCGCAAAGATTTTTCAGCGCGAGCGATCCATCGCTCTCAACCATTTTGCTAAGAGCCAGGCCTGGAAACCATGCCAAATTTCCAAATAAAATCCTGAAAATTCAGAAATCAAGGAATACGGAATATGGCCATGTGACAAAAATTGACCAAATGATTCCCATTATCAAGTAGTATATAATTGGAGAAAGTTACAAGGTTCAATTCCAAATGCAACTTAAGTTATTCATAATTACGCTTGAAGAAAAAATGCAATTTAACAACAGAAATTTTCCTCTAGATGGTTTCAGCCTTTATCTCAACTTCTGCATTAGGTATAGCTTAGAAATTTGCAAAAGATGTAAAATAGAATTATATGAACAGTCACCAAGTTTCAAGTCGATAGCTTTAGTGAAAGAAAAGTTATTAAAATTGAAGAAAATGGGTTAGTCACGTGACCAAAACTTTCAAAAACATTTCTTTCGTGATTATATGTAATCTGACTAAGTTTCGTGTTATAAGAATTAATCAAACAGAATTTATTGCAAAATAAGTTATTGACGATTTATGTAGGATTTCCCTATGTAGAAATAGGTAGTCTCACCCATATTTCTGATCCTTTAAAGTAATGAAGATGAAATTTGTGTCTTATAGATAGTTCCACAAAGTCAGAAAGTTTCAGCTCTATTGCTTTAGCAGTTCAGATGTTATAAATAATAATGTGACAGGGGGTGGAATCCTCCCCGGCCTGAATAGCTGATATTACACAATTTCATAGTACAATACCTGATCTTGTTTTGCAATTTCACTTTGACATAATTTCATTTTATTAGTTTGTTCTTCCAGTTCTTTATTCAAGCGTATTGAATTAATTTCTTCATCACCCTAACAAAAAACACAGAGAAAATAATATCAGTGCTGCAAATAATAGCAAATAATCACTGTGGAGGAGGGAATGTTGAGCATGGCCTCGGGATATAAAGCTTGAAGCTATGCATAAAAATCATACACCTCCAAAGTGATTATTTGGTTATAAAATCATTTTGCAGGAATTGGGAGGTGGTGATGATGTCTGCCAAAATAACTGTTGAACATCACTTGTGGTGGAGTGCTTTTTGAGTACAGTTTTTAGCTGTAAAGTTAAAAACTGTGCTCAAAAACACTTTTCCCACATATAATGTCCAACAACTTACGATTTCTTTATAACTCTGTAAATCATTACCTGAATTTTGTGTGCAAAGTCACAATTGAAAACAGAATGATACGTGTCCTTGGGAATAAGTCATCAAGCATGTGAAAATTGACAGGGTTCTTCTTGACAGTCTGTTCCAGATACATTCATTTCATTTCTTGCAAGCCTCAAAATAACTGTCAGATATGACTGTAGTTGAAAACACTCCTCTGCAGGTGATGTCCAATAGTTATTTTGAGGCTTACTCTTAGGTATAAAACAAGATTGGAACAAATACAGTGCTCGAACTGAGTACAAATAATCACTGTGGAAGGGAATAAGAACTCCTCCAAAGTGGTTATTTGCTCTTATTTGCAAGCATTGTATTTATATTTGTGCATGCTCTTACTCAGGGATTAAAATAAGTGCCGGTAATCACTGTGTAGGAGAGATTTTTCAGCATATTTGAAGCCAATATTCTGAAAAATCTCACAGTGATGACTGACAGTTATTTTAACCGCTGCTTACTTGATATCTCTCAATCATTTCTTGACAGTTTCTTCTTATTTGATCACCTTCTTCTTTTGCTTCTTGCAGTTTTGCAGTTAGTTGTGTTATTTGTTTCTTTGTTTCCTATAAAACAAAAATAAAACTAATACCCATGTTGCAGAAAGTTCAAACGATTGCAGTGAAGTATATGACCAAATTCAACAAAAATAACACTACACAGAAGGGTGTATTGTCAATGAGCTTGCAATGGATTGGGGTTTCTTCGATGTGCAGTAGTTCTTAATATATGGAACATGGGGGATTTTTTAGTATAGCTTCAGGTTTTGTAACTCACTGAGATGTGAAATAGGGCATACCTTATGTGCATCTGTTTCAGCTTTCAGTTTGTTTTGTGCCCACTTTACTTTCATATCTTGAGCATCACCATCGTTAGTATGTGTTTCAATTTTCTTCTTCAACTTTGAACCATCTTTTTCTAATAATTCGTTAGCTGCCACAAGCTTGATGTAATCCGAATCCTTATTTTTCAAAACGCTTCGTAAATTTTCCAGTTCCTATGACCATAATTATTTATGAAAAGTTAAGACATTTATGGGTAGAAATAAGTGTGATCAGCTGTCAAAATAAAAACAAATGCAAATGTTTCAGGTCACACAAATCCTGAAGCATGGCTTAAAAATCCCCCCTCTACATTGATGTTTTTATTTCGACAATTGGCAATATATACTGTGTAGAAGATTAAGAGATTTTTGAGCATAACTTCAGGCTTTGTAACCTGAAGCTATACTCAGAAATCTCTCTTCTACAGTGCTTCTTCGCTCTTATTTCGACCACTGTTGGTAATGCTACACTCCCTTCTTCACATAATCTAAATATAATTAGTTCATACAAATGAGAGCTGTTGAAATTAAATGCTTGTGTCAAAATAAAACCTAGTAACTATATAATACATAGGAGTAAAATATTTTCATATCTAAGTTATGTGCAATAAGATACTTTACGGTTAAATATTGTTCTGGGGATTAAAATCAGTCTTCAAAATTCACTATGGCAATCAACTGTGGAGGTGTACATTTGAACATAATTTTCAGCTGGTCTGGCAGAAAATTATGTTCGAATGCACTCCTCCACGGGTGATTGCCACAGTGAATTGCGAAGGCTGAATCACTGCAATTGGAGAAATGAGAGGTGTAGCATTATCTAGCCATTATCTACACTCATGTCTTACCATACTGTATACGTAGCTTCTTTTTTTTCTTTTCCTGACAATAATGTAAACAAACTTACCACAAATGATATGAACAGGGTTTGATATAACTGCCAATCATCACAGTGGAAAAGATTCTTCAAAATATTTTCAGCCAAATTGGCTGAAAATATCCTGAAAATCTCTCCTCCACAGTAATGCCCAACAGTTATTTAAAGTCCTACAATCACTCATCCAAGCATTCTAGCTCAGCTCAGGAGTTAAGAAATTTTTCAGAAATATTTTCAGCACTTATGCCTGATGGATATTTTAACCCCTGCTGAATAACTGCTAGACACCTGTGGAGTTATTTATGTAGCAGTTATTTCAACACTTGAAACATACCAATTGGTTTTCAGATATCTTTTTATTTTGACTGTTTTTATTTTGTTGTAACTCATCAAGAAGTTGTTCCAGTTTTGAGATCTTGATGATGTAAGCATCTTTTTCACTAACAGACTCTTGGTACATCTTCTGAACCTAGAACAAATTAGAGATCAAAATTAATGAAATACAGTAGCTAAATAATAGCAAATAATAACAGGAAAGTAAAAAGCCTGAAGCTAAAATACTTCCTCCACACTGATTGCTATTATTTCAACTACTGAAAGTATATGGAAATCATATATATTTCAAGGTCATAATTTGAAAGTGCATTAAAGTAATTCGACATTAAGAACTCAAAATAAAGTATTTGCAATTATGGAAAATCTCTTGAATGTTGCAGTGGTCAAAATAAGAGTAAATAAGCACTGTGGAGGAGGGATTTTTATCAGTATACCTTCTTTGAGCTATATTAATGAATTATAAAGGTATCTAATATATACAGTGCTGGAAATATACTCACAAATACCTCCTCCACAGTAATTATTTGTTGTATTTCATTAATTTTGCTATGTATCTTTTTAGGTCTTTAAAGGAGAGGTTTTTTAGCATAGCTTCAGGCATTGTAGTCTAAGACTATGCTCGAAAATCACTCCTCCACAGTGATTATTTGCTCTTATTTAGGCCACCAGATACTCCTTTTGTGTAAAAAGTCATAAGAGTAAAAAATCACTGTGGAGGAGGAATTCTAAATATATAAAGTCTGCAATGCTCAAAAATTCTTCTTCCACAGTGAAAACTTGCTCTTATTTCCAACACTGTTATTACAAAATAAATTAAACATTGTAAGTAAGTAAAAATACAAACAAATTATTGATTCCATTTCCACCAGATTTGCCTAACATAAATTCATGTATCTGGAACGCAGCTGAATCTGAATCCAAATTAATTAATTAAGTTAAGAACGTCACATAAGTGCTGTCCTGAACCGGCCAAAGGCCGACAAAATTTTGCCAACCTAGGACTATATTTAGGTCAGCATTGCCGTTCTGAGCAGATCTGGGACTCTGCAATCTTGAAAATACTGGGGGTCGGCAAACAGATAATAAATTATCTGTTCGCCGTGCTGACTGACCCGAAAAATATGGCGCCGCATCAAAAAAACTTTGGCTCGCAAATTTCAAATATCAGAAAAAAAAATTATAAACTACCTAAAAATTACCAACTCCCTTTTTAAAATAACATCTCCTGCGTTATGAATATCATAATACTTTAAATTAATTCCCATTCAAAACTGAAAGGTTTGTTTCTTTTATTCCCAAGTGTCGAGCAAACACGAGGCATTCAATGCCAAAACAAAGTTTGACGAGATTACTCTGTTTGTCGGATTCACACAAGAAGATTGAGTGAGAATGCAGATGGTTATGATTTATCAGCTATGTCTAGAAACAGGGGTTCATTTCTTATATTACGGCGCCGTATTGTTCAATTACCCTCCGTCTTTGTGTGCAATTAAAAACATGTGATGAAAGCCTCCCAGAATTAGTCTTTATATTGTGTTTGATCCTGGGCTTATATTCTGGATTTTATGCAATATGCCACTGTCTTTGATTATGATAATGTCCACTGACCAATAGAAACTTAACTAGTGTATTTGTCGGTGTATAAGTTGAGATTTTAAACCATTATTTTAACTGTAAAACTCTAGTATCGAGATGGTCAATTTTATCATAGCTATTGACAGATTAGCCAATGCACAAAATCTGCAGCACAGAGGGACATTTTAACTTGTGAACCCCATCCAAACATTGTATAGCCTGTTATGATTTTTTAAGCTGCAACATTACCGTAATTCATTATTGTGCATTAATACTGTGATTTAAATGCCAAATCTGTGTGGATCGGCAATTAAGGTGCCCCTGTTTTCCATCACAAGTCTGAAATGCAATGTGGAAAACGAGTGCATGGTATGCCAACTCCTGTAAATATTTATGAATTCCAGAGTTAACCGTGCTAAAACTTAATTTTTTTCTGTGTTTGTTGACACGGAACTTGGTGTGAATCTGTTGCGTCTTCTAGAAATTTGGTGCGATGTAGATACCATTTCAGCTGGGAATCAACAAGTAAGAAGTAATTTTATTATTAAGTTAGGGGGTCATCTTATGCACCAGGTTTTTTTTTTGTTTGTTTTTTGTTATATATAGTAACATTTATTTTCCAGACGCAACCATTCACTGGATAGAACAATTTACATTGACATTAAAAAACCCGTCAAACTCATTACAATAACTCAACGCTCGTTCTTAGAAAGAGATTGATGAAGTTCAAAAGAATAAATAAATTAAATTTTTGAATTTTGTTGGTCGAGTACAATATCATTACCAATATCAGAAACGCTTTTGTATATACTTCGAGAACCACGTATACATAGGAAACTAGCTCGTAGTAACGCGAAACATATTTTAGTACGAATCCAGCTGGATGTGATTGATGGAGGTGTTTTTCTTTTTTCAGCAATCATATCTGCAAGTCGGCTGTAAAAGGTTTTGCATTCCCTACTCATACCGCTGTGTAACGAAAAAATCAGTGGTGTGAAACTTCCATTGTCGACATTAATGCACCAGGTTTACTGTCCAGTGCATGTTTAAGTTTATCAAAGTCACTGTTCGACAAATTAATTAGATTTCTATCTCAAGTAATACAACCTTTAAAATATTAAATTTGCACGCAAAACACTCTAGACTATATACATGCCATTCAAAATTGTATTTTTTTCTAGACTCTAGACTATAATACCTGTGAAATATAGTGAAATATAGTGTGTTTATCGACTCACAAAATTTAATACCCGCAAATTTTGAAGAATTCAGATGTCACAAAAAGGAAATTAGAATCAATATATTATATTATGTGTCCAGCTTCAGTGCTAGACTTTTAATTAATATGGTTTCTCAATGTTTGTATTGCATAATGATTTGACATTTATTTACAAAGAATTTGTTTTCGATATCTCATCTAACACAAATTTGTTTGCAACATTAGCAAGCAACAGACTTTTACTGGGTAACATGAAAAAGTTAGATGCTTCTTTTGTTGGTTTAACAAGCCTGAATATAATTGCCGAACTGGAAAATCTGACCCTCAAACATTTTACATGGAAAAGATTGAAAAGTTTGAGCTAGCTCTTCACAAAGAGATATGCATTACTAAAACAAAATGGTTACTTTGAGTATCAAGCAGATTCGGAAAAGAAGCTTTACTAAACATTGGACAATATTCTATAGCAAAACTCAAAAAATCAAGGCTAATGCAATAAAAAATAATAACATGATAATTTTTCAATCTAATTTAATCACTTTGTATATAAGGTATAAGATATATATCTTATCATATAGCCATAATTTATCTAAGACTTAAATGCTTTAAAAAAGTGGAATTGGTTATGATTTAATTATCAGATTTTCAAAAGCAGCAAAAGAGTTTGAAATTTTAAGATTATTAAAAAGCAAAAGTAATCTCTTCATAGTTATAAATTCTTACTTAACCCTATTAACTCTAGGCTTTTTAAGGGCTCCTTAACACTAAGGGGGGAGGGGGATCGCTTTGGTATTACACCATGAAACTTGGCACAATATTAGTACCAACTGTAATGATTTTTTTTCATGACGTCATTATTTTTTAATGACGTCATCATTTTATAAATTTGCCTGGAAAATGTTTTTTTCATGAATTTTTTTCTTCTTCTTGTTTTCAAACGTAAAACTTAAAAATAGTAAAAAAATATATACATATGACCTTCAAAAGGGATGTGGTCAAGGGGGGATAGGGACGGATTTTTGGAGAAAAAAAATTTATGGAAAAGTTGTACAAAGAATAAAAGCTAAAACTCCGAAAATTTCAGTTCCATAGCACATTCCAATCAAAAGTTATAAAATATATTATGGGAGGGGGGTTAATAGGGTTAAAATGGATTTTAGCCAAAGATATTTAAAATGAAACATAGAAAAGGCCGATAATTTATGATTAAATAAATGATTGCAAAATTTTAAGTTAAAAAGACTTTGATCGAACATTTATAAACCACGTTTTCAGAAAACTTGCCGACAAGATGCAGTTGAGTGTCAAAAGTTTATAATTATTTCTCATTGTCTTGCAGTTTTCCAACTGTAATCTTGAGACATGTATATCTAGTAGAAAGATATTGTTTTGAAACGTTTAAATATATATAGCATTGTATCTATGAAAGTTGAAGCAAGCCTAAAAATAGCTGACAGATACAGTATCATCTGTGTATAGGTGTGTTTTAGTATAGTATCCAGCTTTGTAACTAAAAATTAATAAGCACTCCATCACAGGTGACAATAAATAGTTATTTTTAAGTTTGCAAGTGTAATTAAAATCCTTTTGAATTATTTTGCAACAATTTTTCTTTGAACTTTTCCAATGGAGAAAAACTTGTTCAAAGTCCACAGTAAAGTCTGCCCATTAGCATTGCAGTTATATAATCAACAAATTAAAGTTTTAATTTTTAATTTTCTTATGTAATAATCTGTAAATGGTATAATTAGACCTCATTAAATTAATCATAACAATAGCATGTCAATAACTGCATATATATCAAAACACTTTTGCAATCATGACCAAGCCACTTTTATGACATACAAATGCCTATTACACTTTTTTTTTATACCTTGTGATGTCCTAAAGTGTTAGGACAAAATATTCATGGAAAATATAAATATCTCTTATTTAAATTTTCATACTGTAGGTAAAATCATTGACAGCTACTATTTCAGTAAATAACTCAGTGGTTGAAATAAGAGTTAAATAATCACTGTGGATAAGGGATTTTCAATTTTTGAGGCATTGTAGCCTGAAGCTATGCTCAAAATCACTTTACCACAGTGATTATTTGCTCTTATTTCGAGCACTCACTAGACAAACACCATAGATTAATGTTTTTTTCTTTACCTGGTCTATCCGTGAACCCATTTCCTTTTGCAACACTGTAATGGCTCGCTTAGCAGCAGCATCATGAGCAGTTAATTTCTCTGCAGCCACATTAGCTAATTTTTTATGGTCTTTTACTTCAAGTTCCAAGCGGCTGATAGTTTTCTGTAGAGCTTCATTCAAATCATTTTCAGATAAATCTTTTTGTTTATCTTTTGAAGTAAGTTCTTCAATAACTTTGTTCAATCTAGATCAGAATAATAATATAGAGAATAATACACTTAAACATACTATATCTTTTTATGATGGATTTAAGACTTAGTTTTGTACACCATAATGCCTCTGTCCATGCACTTACTTAATTCACAAGCTTTTAAGGGGATGTGACACTTAATCGAGGGGGGTGGTTATTCAATGGAACAACTTTAGTAAATTTTAGCCAACTTTATATTATATGCTAAATGGTGGCATATATGAACGTCAATTAATTTCTTCATATTTATCTCCATCTCCATCCAGTTGGACGAAGAAAAGGTTGATGTAAGGTTGCCACTTATTCAGTTGGGAGCTTTATCGAGGTATTATGGATGGCATATTCGAAAGCAGCCAACGGAGGTGTTCTTGAAAATAGGTGTTCTAAAGGGGTTACTGGCTGGGAATTAGACCTGTTCATACCTTCCAGAAAACAAGGTGTTGCTGGAGATTTGACCTGTTCTTGCACTATTATTCCCCCTCCTGGCTGGGAAAATGAGCTGTTCTGAGTTGATATCTTGTAGACTGGGAAATCGATGTGTTTTTGAGAAGCTTTGTCTGGAAATCGGAACTATTCTGAGATATCGTCTCAGCTGGGAAAAATGGCTCCAAATAAAATTTCTCCAGCTGGAAATAGGATCTGTTCTAGGATAGACATTCCTGTGGTTAGCTGGGGAAAACAGGTGTTCTTACGAGAAAAACTATACTGTTTCAGCGAAGTCTTATGTAGCTGGAAATATTAACTGTTCTTTATACTAGATTAATGTTCAACTAGGAACACAAACTGTTCTGAAATGCACACGTTATACTAATAATAATCCCGAAATGGACGTCAGCTAGAGAATAAGAACACCTATTTCACAGAACACCTCCCTGTGGCTGCTTCTGCATATTGTGTATATTTTGTAATGCATTTCCTGTGCAACCATGAATAAGACTTTGAATGTAGGCAGATGAAGAAAATTGAATTACATAGTGTGCGATTATCCCAGATAATGTATGATTTATGAAAAATATATAAAAATGCCTTTTTTTTTGATGAACCATACACAGTAGCATAAATTGTAAAATTTCTTACCTTTCGTTTTCAGCTTTCAGAGAAATTATTTCTTCATTCAGTTGATTTACATTAGATACTTCTGTTGTATTAGAGTCTTTGTTATTTATTGTTTCTACATCCTTTTCTAGTGATAAATACTTATCTCGTAGTTTTTCAAATTCATTAACTATTAGTAAAAGTTCAGTAAGTTCAAATTCACCATTTCTCAATGATAATAAAGTGTGTTCATTTCCATTACATTCAGTATTATTGTCATTCTCATTTACATGATGGTTATGGTCTGAAGTTTCAATAGTCTTTTGTGCTTGTAAAATGTCATTTGAATTTGCTTGACTACTTGAGATTATATTTTTTACATGCTTTAAGATTTTATCAATATTTGGATCAGGTGGGACATTCTTAGTAGTGTTTTCTTGTCCAATGTCTTCTGCCATAAGTATGTGTTTAGGCTTACTATGAAATAGAATTTAAATATATACCTACACTGTAGCTATAGTCTAACATATTTGAAGTTTCAACATACAGGTGTACCCTGGAAACTATTTAGATCTAAATAATCTGATAGTAAAAAAAAAGAATTACTTAGAACTAATCAAGGCGGAATATATTACACAATGGACCTTTGGTAAGTATTTTGCTATTAAAATGGTCATAACATAGAGAGAAAAAATACATGTGCATAGGAAAAATATAGCATGTTATTTTTTGTAAATTTTAAATGGAGTGTCAAATGTCTAGCAGGATTTTGCGTCCGACAATTGAGGTTTGCTCTAATTTACTGAAGGGTAAGGGTTGGTCCAAGTAGACATCGAGACAAATACAGACAAACTGCCGGACATTTTGGCCAAAACAGACACAAAGGAAACTGCCAAACATACAGTGTCATACTTTTATGGAATAAGCTCAGAAACATAGAAATGTAAACTCACATAGGGAAGTCACTGCATGCAGTATTCCATAAAGGACGACGTTCCATGAAGGGGAACCTGCCTCCTAGACACACACAATTTTAAAAGGGTAAATCTATGTTTCATTGCTGAGATGAGAGCACACCGGCAACAGAAATTGAATGACATGCATCACAACACAGAAAGGATTTAAACATAAAGAGTAGCTATGGAAAAGTGGATACCCTGTTATACCTCAACAAAAATTTCTTTAGAACAAAATGTGTAGCTATATAGCCATATATAGCTATAGCTTTTAGAACCCTCCAAATTGGACAGAGCGAGGGAAAAGCGTGTAAAAACACTACACGCCTTATGTAGCTATCTATAAGGTGCCCTAGGTGACAGCTCAAGATTCTTGAAGCTTCATTTTTGGATTACAAAGGTTTGGATATCAAATAAAACATTTATGTCTTTTTATTTTAATACCATTTCCAGCATCGAGATGTCACACCACATCAACTTCCTCTCGTCTTGTCCAACTCATATAAACCAACTCATATAAACATTGATTTATTTAGTGTATATTTTACACAAACTCATAATGGCAGTATCAGCGTTCTACACGGGTGCTCTCCCACAATATAAACGGTACGGTGGAGAGAGATATAATGTTGTGTTGGTTGTTTAAAGTGTACGAGAAGAGAAGTTGCACCACCGTCCGAACGAATGTGAGCTCATACATATCATAACTGCCATCAAATCATGGTGATGAAATTAATATTGATTTTTATGTTTGCCTTATTGGTAGGAACACAAGCAACAATACCAATAAGTCTCACTGCACAAACTGGAGTTCATTTCAAGCAAGTGCTAATAAAAGATGACTTTTTTCCAGCAGCGAAGAATGTGAAACTCACTGCGTCTTTAAACGAATTGCCAGATTTACCCACATGGCTAAAATTAGAACAGCAGGTAAATATACGAGCAGACATTCTACTTTTCTCTTCCAGTCGTCAGGCTTGAGTGGAATTTAGATCTTCTATCAGAGACGACCCTAACAAAAAGCGGAATTTAAAAGGAGATTCATCCACTGCACAGCAATTTATGCTACCTACCTCTAGCTAAACTATAGCTGAAGCTACATGCATGCAACTTGAGAAATATTTAGGGCCAAATCTATGCACCATTTTTTTTTGCTTGCCCTAATACAGGTGTATATACAGTAGTTTCAAACTGCACACTGTTGGTCACTGATATTTCAGAGCCGGTTTTTTCTATACCATTACAAATTAGTAAATATCTCAAAAAGTAAATAATATTTTTAAATAGGGTGAAAAGCAAATGAAAGGTGAACAAATTATCTTTGTAATGATATATAACATGCTGGGTGAGATCCGACAGAGTGTCCGAATTATCGATCTAAAAAAAAAAAAATTTGGTAAAATAAAAAAAAAGTAAGGCTTTTTTTTCTTTTTTCTACAAGGTATATATACCTAGCTAGACAATACATTAGAAATAGTTGTAGGATATATGAACACGAATGGAGGCCATAATGGCTCCAAATTCACATGGTGGAAAAAAAAAACCCGAAATGAAACGAAGTTTAGATAAGCCAAGTGACTTATAGAAGCTTAAAAATAGGGTAACTAACTGTCCCTAAGAAACCAAAATGCTCCATCTAGGAACAAGCCCTCAGACTTCCCACCTCTTAATGTTTTTTCAGAGAATTTCAAAGAAATCATTAAAAAATTGGGACTTGTTTGCTTCGCGCGGCGAAAAGAAAACGTCAAAAGTGATTTTAAAACAGGCCTAGCTGATTTTGAAAATCCCGAAAATAACCAGCTGGTCTCATGTACGGTACATAATCTACCATATTCAGTTGCTATCACTTTGTTTCAACAGTTCAATTCAATATGGCGATGCTTGCTTTCTTGAAGGTTTTTATGTCTGCGGGAACATCTTTTTGGCTTTATATTTGGTTTTCTTTCACTGATAATGTCCAAAATTGTTAAAAACACTAACTCATAGTCTAGATATGTTATGAATAATTTTTCTTGTACAAAGATTGAGTTTTAAACTCATTGTTTAAGATTGAGTTTTTACCACCATTTAACGGAGGTAAAATAGGACTGGAAAAAACCCTGGTATTAATGTGTATATATCCACTTTAGGGTCGTAAAACATTTTAATGAGTTATGAGTAGAATTTTTTATAACATTATTAAAATGATTTATTCCCGATTCAAATCAGAAATAGTAACAATACACAATTCAACAGAGGAAGATTGATAAATAAAATAATAAATTGTATGTTGATTTTGATAACATTAATTACTCCCAATTCAAGTTAGAAATATAATGATAATACACAATTCAACAGAGGAAGATTTTTATGATAAAAAAAATTGTTTTAATGAATATGTAATCTTCTATTTCATTATTCTTTATTACTTTTTAATTTTAATAACAGATGATGACAACCACCTTTACTTTACAATATTTTATTACTGCTAATAGATACCATGTTTTTATTCATATGTTAAACTAATTATTATTCTAAATAATGATCCCATGTATAACTAAGTTATATTATTTGGTGTATAATGCGTGTATCCAATTCGTATCCAGCACAATAATAATATATTTTATAACACTTTAATTAAATTAGATTATTATTAGTTTATACATAATTCTATGAAAGTATTTGAAAAAGGTTTGGATATTTTGATTATTTTGATATAATACACAGTATATACAATTTTGGAATGGATGAGTTGAAATGTTGAATAATTTTAATGAAAGTAAGAGGGAATAAAAGTCCACTGTATTGTAGTAGTATTGACTTAAACAAGGCTGCATGTATAAATATGAATTCAAGTATACAGTAATGAACAGTACAATAACTTCAATTAATTGCGTTTTATTTTCAACATCAGAATTGAGTGATGATGTGAATTAGTACTGTATCATAAAAAAGAATCAACATCAAATAATCTCAATAATTTGGGCTCCCATACCGGTATCAAAATTGCCCTCGGTGGCACTGCCAAGAGCCTGGATACTAGGTTGCTTGGAACAGCAGAATTAGGCATGTTTGCAAAAGGAATCAATGTAAATGCTACGGGCGTAAATATTACATTTCCTGGGTACCAAAAAGGTTATACAGTATATACCTTTCTATTGTTAAAGATGGTTTGAAAATCAATGCATTTGCACAACGATATCCACCACAAGGGGAATATTTTACGCAAAATCCGCAAAGTGCATAATATTTATCCTCTGCGACTACAAAGACAAGGCAATTGTTTTGAATCATTAGCCAGGGTCCCAGATAGTCATCAGCTTTAAAACAAAGACAGGAAGACAGACCCTTCAAATTGATCAAATTAAGCCCTCTTGGTACATTGGACAACTGTTTTAGTAGGAGGGTGTCGATCCCCCGGACATTCACAGGGGTGTCCGTGGATTCGAAAAAAACTATTAATTTACCCTGGACTTTGCACGGGGGCGTGTAGGGGGAATTTTCCAACTTGATGAAGTCACGAATTCACACCCGGACATGTCCGGTATAAGTCGGGGGATTTTTGACGAAAAAAATATATTTTTAAAACAGACACCCCTGTGAATGTCTGGGGGATCGGCACCCTCCTGTTTTAGCTACAGACAAATTAGGCAAAAACTTTCAACTATCTAGCTAGCTCTACTGCAGACCAGAGCTAAGAAAGGTCTATGGCATAACAGCTAGCTAGATTTATGCTAGATAGTTGAATTTATTTTCATAATGAAAGTAGAACCCAAAACCAAGTTTCCGTTGTTGTGTGTTCTAACTTCTAACTCAGAAAAATTGAGCTTATTACACAGTCCCTACTACTACTTATTGTAGTTTGGGACTGGAACTCAGGGTAGGTTTCGTGGGCTACTTTTAATACCGTACCTTTAATTACCGATATGTTTTGACCACAAAATGTTTTAACTATTTTGTTTTACTATGTGTTATTGATGTCAAGTAAAATTAATCATGTCAGCAATAAGATAAAATGTTAATTATGTATCGAATGAACTGATTGGTTTCATCAAAATCCGATTTTCAAAATGGCAAAGAAAACGGGCTATTCATGTGACCAAAACTTCCTGAAATCTTTCTTTTAAGATTTTGAAAATAATGACATTATCGCTTCATTCGGAATTTCCTTATGTAGTCATATTTGTTTATGCACTGACTTAATCAAGCTGAATTTTTCACAATTTGTGTCTTATAGATAGTTGCAAAATACTGTTGCTTTATACAGACGTTATAATAAAAAAGTGACAGGGGGGAGGACCCCTGCCAGGACCCCCTCCGTTGAAATAGGGTCAAGTGTATTCAAATCCATGCAGTACCATTTTTTGTGCACATAAGGGTGCACGAAAAAATGCGAAAAACCTTCCTGAATTTCCTGAATTGCCCTGATTTTTCTAGAATTTTACGATCATGCAATTCCTCGAGTAAGTAGTTGTCTTTAGTATTGTTTGAAACTACAAGCTGTGAGGGAGATTGGGTTGATTTAACAGATTAAGACAAAAATGAATTGCACAAGCTAATTTCTACAGAATATATATATTTTTAAATTGTTCCCCCTCTCAAAGCCGAGGCCACTACCTTTTCCAGATCTTCATTCTCCTGATAAGGGATACAACTCTCAATTTACCTTATTTGCTGTAAAACATTGCTGAAGCCACTTTACAGGGGAACAAGTAGACGGCAGTGCTACCAGGGATGTGGTTCGAAATTCCTCCCTGCGTATAGTATTGAACCGGGAACCTCCAGTTCATATGCACTTGACCACTAAGCCACTACTGCCTTGTGATGAAAAATCCACGAAAGTATTCAAGCCAATTCTCATTAATTAATTTCTTTAAAATAAGATGTGAATTTAAGTCTGCATGAAAATGAGTACTATGCGCATTCTAATACACGTAAGGTACCCCCTATGTCACAATTGCATGAGTGTGTTAGAATAAAATATCCATAGTAACAACATGTCACAATTACATGAGTATGTTAGAATAAGATGTCCACAGTAACAACATTTATGAAATGTACATCACTATCTCTACTATATTATAGGCATTCCAGAAGAGTATGACATTCTACAGGAAAGTGAAACTTCTAGAGAAGAAATATTCCAAAA
>JAULBZ010000833.1:0-26250 GCA_032360805.1 Neoturris breviconis
TTCACTACTCTCCTCCACAGTGACTTGACATAATTTTACCTTGATAAAGGTGTTCCAATTGTTTATTTGACCTGAAAATTTATCAACTTAATAAAGACATGAATTCCTAATGCCATGTAAACTTTGGGTGTTTATCCTGGATATGAAATTTCACTACTCTCCTCCACAGTGATCGGACGTAATTTTACCTTCAAAAAGGTGTTCCAAATGTTTATTTGAACTGAAACTTTACCATCTTAATAAAGACATATTATTTCAAACACTGACGAATCATGTATGTATGCAAATCATATTTATGCGCTTTGAACTTTCAGTTGGTTTGGTGGATTACTTTCAATACAGTAACTTTGATTTAGTATTGCTTCAATCTAAAAGCTTCCTCCACAGTGATTATTTGTACTTATTTTGAACACTGGAGTACGTCAGCAATCTTGTAAATGATAAGCATAACCCTCTTCTTTATTGCTTTAACTTTAACTTTGTGTTATTTATTTACAGGTTTTGAAAGCACAGAAAAGTAATCTTGAGACTGAAATGTCCGATATGAAACAAGAATTAAGCAGGTATTACAAAGTTATCCCTTTAAAAATCATCTTATTCAAACCAATCAACATTTGATGCATTTATAATGAAATTGCAACTGTGCTGTTTCCAATGACAACACTGCGCTGTTTCCAATGTTTACAAACAATCACTGAGGATGGATGATTGATTAAAATTTATCGTTTTGAATGTCAAAAATGTCTCAACCACCAATTTAAATCACACACTCTTTTGTGTTTTTCCTTTTTTTCAATGTGATTTTCACTCTGCGAATTTAAAGATGCTCAAAAAATAGTGCTGTGGGAATTTAACTGCGGTTAAGGTATTTTGTGTTCTCCAGTACACACTTTTTGATCTTAAGCTTACTTTGTTTATACAATAGCTTGAAGTTATGCTCAAAACTCACTCCTCCACTGTGATTAATTACTTATTTTGACTACTACACTTTTTTTTTCAGATTTTCTGTGTGTAATAAATACGTTGGAGTGCATAGTACACCTCTTTTATCAAGCACAAAATGTGAAAACTGGCCACAATCGTTACATGAAGAATTAAAAGTTGGATTGGTATGGTATCTTTTTATTTGTGATATAGTCATGATTTTGCTCTATCAGATGCCTCCTGTGGAGGTGTTGTTTTTTAGTATAGTTTCAGATGGACAGCTGAAAGCTCTGCTCAAGATTTACATCTATAAGATTATTAGGATAACCAATTATTAAAAATCTTGTTTATCATATACCTGGTACAAATTCTCGAATTAGACTGGTTGGTTTGGTAAATCTAGAGAAGCATTTATAAATATATTTACAGGTGTCTGAAACCTATTTCAATGCTTAGTATAATAAACATTTTAATGGATGTGCATTACTTTAACTTGAGATAAGGGTTTTGGGTAGCAATTATTGGACAAGGCTGTGCCAAGAATAGAGAGAGGCTTTAAATAAAAGGATTTCTAAAGGCGCACTACTATTTTACTGTGATATTTCTCCCTTAATATTGGTAGTTACCTATGTCTTTTCAATATTGTTTAGGATTATTCAACAGATTCATTAAATGGTGGTAGCCCCGCGAGAGATTGTGATTTTTCAGATGCAAGTGACACCGGGTCAATAACAGATTCTCCTCATAAAGAAAAGTTTACGAACTTCGCTCAGCAATGTGTAAGTAGGCTTTGTGAGAAAATATTGACAATGGGGAAGAGTGTTTCAAATAAGAATAATAATCATTGCGGAAGAGGGATTTTTGAATATAGCTTCAGATTTCGTACACCAAGAAAGAGGATTGAACCCCCACCTAACCTATCTCATCTGTGAGAGATTGTAAATATAAATTAGAAGCACAAAAAACGTGAAGATAACACTATGAGAGATTCAATAGTAAAATTTAGATTGCAACTGGGACAATAGTAGTGTAGGAAATGTAAAACCAGTTAGTTACATGTTGTAGTTGATGAAGTTGAAAAGGTTAATATTGACCCCACCCACAAACATGTGGGGGGGGGGATGTAAAGAATAAATTCTTACCCGCTAGTAATATACAAGTCAGGTTCAAAGGTTAACACCTCACCCAGAATGTACTGTGGGAAATATATAATAGATTTTGAATCCTGCAAAATAACAATAATGGAACATGTAAAGTTCATGAACACTGTACTTTCGAAACTTTAAATAATATTTATTTCAATTCATTTTAGTGTGAAAAAGGCAAGATTTTTGATGATCAATAATTTTCTTTTCAGCGAAAAAAGTTCAGAGAAAAAAAGGAATTAATTTTTGATAAAATTGAAGAAATAGTTAACAAACAGAATATACCTACAGATGGAGATAAGACATCTGTAAGTTCATTGACTTAACACAAGTGTAAAAGGTATCAGTGGAAGAGGGTACTGAGCCAATCAATTTCAAGATCGTTGATTTAGCACCCTCCTGTATAGACTTATTTATTCTAAACCTTGGTAATGCATTATGGCAAAATCTGATTTATATTTCACACTTGAAACTTAAATCGACATGAAATAATACAAAGATTTGTTTTCTTTGAAACAATTTTCCAAGTTATTTATAATATTACTTCGTTGGTGTTTTTTGTCGGCTATACTTTTATTAAAACAGATTCTCCCTTAATCAAAGTTCTTATTTTCTTTATGTTATTTATACTGTTGTTGTAATTATAAAAAATTATATGACTATAATATCTCTTTTCATTAAAAAGAAAAAAGAAGAAAACAGAAGAAGATTAAAAGAATTATAGTGTTAAAGAATTATACTTGAAATTTTTCATGTCAAATCATTCAATTTTTATTTTATTGTTCTTAAACACAGCAAGTATGAAAAGAAATAAATATATTATTCAAATAATGCTAAATAGAGAAAAGTTAGGGATCCTTTGATAATAAGAGCAAATAATTGCTGTGGAGGAGGGATTGTTTGACATAGCTTCCTTGACTGAAGCTACGGCCGGAAGCTCTTCTCCACAGTGGTCATTTACTCTTTGTTCTACCGCTGAAATCAACTCACTCTTAGTTCTACCACAGTGTTATAGTTACTATCTAATTCTCTTTACAGATCATATTTGATGATCTTAATAAAGATTTTGAATCGTTTACTGAAAAAATAGCAGAACTGGCTCAAGAAAAGCAAGCGGCTGAGAAAAGGTAACAATTACACATGACCATAAACTCACAGAGACTACTCCACTGATCTAATGCTTAAAATAAGAGCGAATAATCACTGTGGAGGTGAGCATAGATTTGAGCTATAAAATCTAAGGCTATACTCGAAAATCACTTCTCCACAGTGATAATTCTAATATTAAGCATTTCTGTTCTCTCCTGAACTTTCTGTTTGCCGTTAATCAATAAGTTCACCTTATTTTACTTCTTATTTTTTATTATCATTACATCACAAAAAATACCATTCACACATTCACACATTGTATTCATTCTTCAAATTTATCGTATCACTACAACTTGTGACATAAGCTAACTATTTTGCACATAAACATCAATATTTACTGCTACTCATTGGTTGTTATCACCACTCCTTTGTACCAGGAACCTGTTCATATAATATTCTGTATAGATAGAGGGTAGCAGGAACTGCAAGTTCAAAATTCTGTTTTCGTTTTCTGGAATAGTATAAGTATTATCATTCTTCATAGAGCATTAAAGATGGGATGTGCATTAAATAAACTAAAAGGTATTCTATTTAAAATCTTCCTGTGTCTAAATTGCACATAATCACTGTGGAGGAGCCGGATTACTCAGAAAGCACTGCTCCGCATTGTTATCTCTTATGTTATTCTTGAAAAATAGACTTTGATACACATTTGATACACACTGAAATGTGTGAACAATATTTTCAAATCAAAAATAATATTTTAGAACCTATTGAGTTTTAGATTATGGGGGGAAGAAATATGTGTAAAGTAAATGTGCCATCCTTCAAAATTTGAAATACAACCCCCCTGAGATGTAATGTTGGGAGGTGCTTTTAGTTGTCTTTTGATTTTTTCAAAGAATTTTAAGTAGCTTTCACAGTGTGCAAAAACTTGTTCAAAGCCACAGTGAAAATGCTAGAACAATATAATATTGAAAAAGTTGTCACCCACTGGATTGATATATAATTCATGAGAAAAATATGTAATAATCAAATAAAATTTTACTGTATTTATTTCTTTTTGTGGTACTGTTGTCTGTTTAAAATCAAAATATGGAAAAAGATTGGCAATTCTTCTTATAGTTTTATTTGTTATTAATTCCTTTGTCATTTTATTTGTAATTGTTTTTTGTTTTTTGTACAAGTGGGTTAAGTTTTGTCTATTGTTGATAGCAGGTTTATGAATTGTTTTGATGTTTTAAGGATAGCGTGCACGTTCAGCGTGCACGATCGAACAGAAGGTACAGATCTTTGTTCTAATTGATGTAAAGTGTAGAGTGAACGTTTTTCTGCTCAAAGGCAATGAGGTAAGAATGGACCAATGCCTTCATTACCTATTCTTTTTATTTGTTGTTGTTGTTGTTGTTTTTTCATCTAGTGTCATAGACAAATATTCAAAGTTCTCCTGTAGGCTTCCTCTTATATACTTCATCTGTCAGATTTGCTCAGTGCATAGCCTGTTCAGTCTAAACACAGACCATAGAACTGTCCTGGAATGACAGTGTTTACTAGATTGTTTGAAGTATGCATTTTTATTGTTTTAAGTTCAGATCTATGGATATTTACTTCATACATTCAGTAAAATGACTGATTTACCGTGGTGTTTTACAATAATCAATGCTGTAATTGTTGTATGTGTGTGTGTCTACTTACTTTTAAGTTTAATTCTAGAAAATAAATCACATGTTTTTAAAATGTTTTCGTGTTTTTGATTTTTTTTATACACTTTTACCTTCAAAGCAAATAACTATTCATCAAATGATAATCATTTTCTTCAAAATCTAAATCTAATTTATTATATTCTGTATATTTAAAACGCAAACAATTAAACGAAACAAGATCATAATAATCTGTATAAACAATGCATTTTATAATCACAGATCAATTATCGTTTGAATAAGACTAGGAATCTCCACCGCAAAGAGTTTTTATTTAGTAGTCTCTTGAAGTCATCTTGGCTCTTTAGCTTGAAGGAGAGAGCGCTAGATTAAGCCTCTTCCAGAGAGAATCTCACCGCAGACAAAACTCGATGTGGAATAGGCTAGCTAAACTGAAATGGTTGTGTATAAACGGTTTTATGATAGTATGGTACGCATTAAAAGCCAGATTGTTCACGCGAGGATGCATCTATTTATTTATTGAAATCTGATGATGTTCACTTTGAATATTTTAATTTTCAGAATTGTCCTTTTTGTATATGTTTTTACTATTTGATCAAAGCATATCCTTCAGATACACCAACCTGCCAGCACACGACATCAGAACAACATCAAAAATAACGGTACAACATTGTTTTGACATTGTGTACCCACTTACCATCATTGTTTTCGATGTTTGTTTCAAGCCATAAAATAACTGTTGAACATAACCTGTGGAGGAGTGCTTGTAAGTATAGTTTTTATCTCTGCAGCTACAAACCACTCAAATAACACTCATCCACAGGTGATGTTCAACAGTTATTACGAAGCTTGTGGATGTTTGACCACTTGGTTTTGAAATTAAGCAATATTCAGTGGTTGAATAGAGCAAATAGAGCAAATCAGCACCCCAAAGCTATGCTCAAAAATCACTCCTCCGCAGTATGTCACATGTAAAAGTTTATCAGTGACACTTTTTGATAGTTTTTTGTTTTGTGATACAATAAAGTAAGTTAAGTTAAGTGAAGTTGATCCCCACTGCTTTGCAGCCATTGTGTTATTTAACTCCACTGCTTTGCTGCCATCATATTATTTAATCTGATATTTTTTAACTAGGATGTATATAATATTGCGCTGATACAGATGTAGACACTATAATAGCATCCTATTAAATTTGTTACAATAATATGACATACCAGAATCCTTGACATAACTTTAAATTTAACTTGTAAGCTTGTTTGAGTGTTTTTATAAAAGGACTGTCTTATATACTGGGTATGTCACTGTGTTTTATCCATTGTTGAATTTCTTAGCAATTATAGAATCATTTATTGAACTTAATAGATACCCTCCTATCTTTTTTAATGTTTGATTATTTAAACATGTTTTTCTAATGCAAACAAAGTTCTGTCTTATGGTCTGAAGCTATTTGGAGAAGAAAATGTACAACACAGTTTATCAATACATTATTTATTACTTGCGCAAATATTATACCTTTTTTTTTTGAAAAAAAAACAACTTTGGAAGATGGAGATGCCATAATGTTGTCTAAATGGTTTGAAAAGATGTTATCTGTTTATAGCAGTTGAAATAAGAGTAAATAATCACTACAGAGGAGTATTTTTTTAGCATAGCTTCAGGCTTTGTGGGCTGAAGCTATGATAAAAATCACTCTTCTGCAGTGATTATTTTCTTATCTCAACCACTGATTTGTGTTATTTTAAATCTTTGTTTTGTAAAAGAACTTTAAACAACTTACAGTTGCAGAAAGACTTAATCATAATATTTAATCTAATAGAAAAGATACATTTTTACACTTTTAGTCTTCTCTTAGAGAGATTCAGTTATAAACAGGGTTGTTAGGATTATCTGGATTTCCTTTTCTTTTTTTATTTGTTTTTTAAAGTAACAGCAAAGTAATGTTTTTCTGAAAAAAAAATGTTTTCATTAAAGAAATCAACTAGATGTCTACATAAAGCTCTAAAAACAACACCTGGGGAGAAGTATTTTTGAAAACAATTTTCAGCTGTAAAGATACACTCAAAAACACTCTTCCACAGGTGATGTCTGACTGTTATTTTGAGGATTGGAAATGGATTTACTCCAGCCAGTAGGCTGCAAATTAGTCTCCAAAGATGCTCATCCACAGGGAAATGTCGATGTGAATTTAGAGGCCTGTTATCCTCACTAGATATTTCTATCTTCAAATCCATTTTTCTAACATTATGTTAAATAAAAATTAATAATAAAAATGGAAATGCTTTGTTTACTGCTGTGGGGAGACTGTTATGGTTTAAATTTATCAAAAAATAGTATTGAGTTTGTGATTTTGCAATTGGTTAGTTACTTCATACCTAAGAAATCAATCAAAAACAAGCTCGTTAATATCATCAGGATTATGTTTGGAAATGTATTTTTGGAAATGGATACTATATGAACCTATATTCCAAATGTGTATTTTCTCTAAAATTTTGTTTTGTATTTTGTGACAAATCCAAGTACTGTAATTATAAAATATAAAAAATATATATCAAATTTTAACGGGTGTGTTTAATTGATTGAAAGCATTTTATCGCTGATGTCATACCATGAATTAGGGTAAAGTAATACTGTGAAAGATTACATGATGTGGGAAGTGGATATCTGTAGAAACTGGATATCATAACTTGTAGTTTCTCTATTCTATTTTGTATTTTGCGAAGACCTTAAGTAAAGTTATACTGCAACAATTTTGTGCTTTTGAAAGTCAACATCATCAGAATTAGCTTGTAATTTTATTTGAGATTCTGTTTTGTATGTTGTAACTCTAATTAAATACCTTGTGAAGGATTATGTGACGTGGGAAGCGAACACCAATTGAAACTGGATTCCGTAACTTATCAGTTTTCTAAGTCTGTGCATTTGTGACAAAAATTGAATGATTATGTCAAAAAATTTGCAATGGAATGTTTTTTTTTATTATGATTCGCTTGCAAGGTTGTAAGCTTCAGAATTTATTAGTTCGAAATAACAAAGGAAGATAATAATGAAAAGTCTTGTATAACGAAGTATGGATTGGGATTATTTTGGTAAGTACTCACACTTTGCTTAGGTACTATCACCAAAATAAAATTGACAGAGAAGAGTGTTGAGTCTTACGATCTTACAATGGATCAGTTTCTTCATAGCAAAGAAACCAATCCATTGCTAACTCATTGTCTTAACACCCTCCTATGTAGTTTCATTTTGTTCAAATTAATTAAATTCAGTTTCAATAAGTCTACCAGAAAGCTTCTAAAATGAACTTTTGTGGCTTAACTTAAACTTGTGTGGTAAGTAAATCTACGTTGATCTACAAGGTTCTGATTGCAATGAGGTACTGATAATGTACTGTTAAGAAATGATGCTTGAGCATATTTTTAGACAACAAAACTATATTCTACTTCTCCACAGTGATTATTGTTTTTTTATCGAGCAATGCTTGGCTACATGATATATATGAAGGAAATGGAATTTATTCGCGTGATAACTTTTATAGCTTAAGTAAATAGAAAAGAGTAGTTTTGTTATACTGTATAGGCATACAA
Source organism: Neoturris breviconis (assembly GCA_032360805.1). NCBI lineage: Eukaryota > Metazoa > Cnidaria > Hydrozoa > Anthoathecata > Pandeidae > Neoturris > Neoturris breviconis. Next base: position 8,404 of record JAULBZ010000833.1, read on the forward strand.
CTCCAATTTGTGGATGCTAAATAAACACTAGAAAGATTGTTAAGTAAATTTGTAATAAATTTCAAAGATTTATTTGAGTTTTTTGTAATTTTACTCTTCTGACCTCTTATGTGATACATGATACATAAAAGAATAATAACAAAATGTTACAATGTTTGAAATAAGAGCTTACAAACAATGTGGAGGGGAGATTTTTGAGCATTGCTTCTACTAAATGAATCTGAATAAAGTTTTAAATGAAGTTTTATTTGTTCTGTTAATCGTGTAATTACCAGTACCAGCCCAGCAGGCGAAACGTTGTTCTAGAGTCTTTCTTGCAGACTTTGAAAAGGTTTTTGTTCACCCACTGGGAAGCTTTTAAGTTATTAACCTAACAACCTTCAGCTTAAATATCTGGTATTTGATGTATATTAAAGCTAGTTAAGTGGGCTTTAGTGGGTGTGGTTGCAGGATGTTTGAACACCGACTTGTCACTGTTGAATAGAACTAAGAGTGGACCAGAGGGGACTGTTACAGAATGTTCGATCAGCGATTTATCACCATTGAATAGAATTAAGGATGGATCACAGGGATGATTGCATTATGTTTAAGCAGTAGGGGCTGTTGCAAAATGTTTGAGCAGTGATTTATCACCGTTGAATGAAATTAAGGATGGAACACAGGGGATGTTTAAGTATTGTTTTGTCAGTGACAACTGGGATTAAGGATGGACCATTGCGGATCATTACAGGTTGTTTAAGTAGTATTTTGTTACTGTTGAATGAAATTAAGGATGGGCCTTAGGGATGATTGCAGGATGTTTAAATAGTGTGTTGAATGTAGAAGATGCTGTTATAAGGAGCATAAGGAATGAGGGCGTATATAAGATGTTGTAAATAACCTTAACCATAGGTTATAATGGTGTATGGGATTATCTCTTGTTTTTTATACAGGATGTTAAGGAAAGGCAACAAATAAAGTGTCTTCTTATAGCTAATCATACTCGGCAAAAGGTGGGGGGGGGATTATCCCTTTCTGGTGTCCTCCCTTTCTAAAGATTTCCCAACCATTGCCCCTCCATTGTCACACCACATGGCACACCCTCCATTTACATGTATCCTAATCAATCTAACAGTAAGTAAGTAACTGGAAGTTTTTGCGTCCTAAAGGGCATATCCATATATTACAATGGTTCTTCATTTCTGCCGACGTCACTAATGCTAAGGTCAACTTACTGCCAGAGTTGCACGAGGCATTGCTCTAACATGTGGTTAGTTGATGGCGCCTAATGGGCTGAGTACGCTGAATTTAAAGCGCATCGGAGTGGAGTATCAATTCCAGTTTCTGCAGCGGGATTTGAACCCCGACTGCACTGATGAAAACCGAAGCTATTCAGCTATACAGCTATTTTTTTCAAAAATTTTCATCCTTCCTTGTCTAACTATGGTAATTATTTTTATTTATCTTTTGTAACAGATGACAACAAATTTCTTGAAGATAGCAGAGACAAAGCTTTACTAAAGTTTGGAAATTTATCTTTATCATCTATGGAACTTGAAGAAAAGTAAGTGAATGTTTTTAATTTATTTTTCAAAACACTTTGTGTTGATAAAGAAAGTAATTTGGCAAAATTTAGCTAGACATAATAATGAGGAAGAATGTTGTGTAAACAAAGCTTACAATTTGATTTCTAAAATGAAGTGATATTAAGAGTTGATTTCTCCAAGATGCGAAAAGTTTGCCACAGATGCCAAAAGAAGACATTCCATTGGTAAAAAATGGTGTCACACATGGTATGACTATCTAAGATTATGATTTTTCTCATGGAAATTACTCTTAAGGCACAATTCATGTTTATTATTATAAACATGATATCTATATAAATCTAAAGCTTCCCTACAGACTCTACTATCGTTGAATTCAGAAAGAATTTCAATGGAACCTTGACTTTGACAGGCAGGCTTCTGGCATTTTTGTATCATTCATTCTGCTGGAAACAATGATGTTATTTATTTATCATTGTGTTCTTTTATGTTTCATTTTGTTGATGACATTGAAAACATTCTCTTGTCTAATGACTTAAATTATTATAATACTTCTTTAGTAAACTGGAATTACTACAAGATCTTAATGATAAAAGTGGAGAAGTAGACGAGTTAAAGAAAGAAATCGAAAAATTAAAAGAATTAGTAAGTTTCTGCAATAATAAAAAATAATTATGGAGGAGAGAGTTTTGAGCATGCCTTCAGGCTATAAAGCAAGCCTGAAGTGATGCTCAAAAATTATTCCTCCACAGGGACTATTTGTTTCTCAAGCACTGTTACTAGTTCCTATCTCTACCATCTATCATCTGGTGAAAGTCAGACAATACTGATTTTAAATGATTATAGAATCTAATCTCAGACTCAACCTCAGACCTTATAAAATATGATGTGTTCATTCAGTGGAAGGTGGGAGAGCTGCATGTCCACCAGAAGATTTTTACTAGGGAAATCAAAAAAAGTTCTGTATTGTATAAAAGCCGTTTTCAGTACAGCAGTTTGGACGGCAACTACCAAACTTTGTGTTTTATTTTGAGGTCAGTGTACACTAAAAGTTATCAGTTCTCAATAAGAACTGGTTTCTGTAACTGTAAAAAGTTGTAAATTAATAATGACCTGTTGTTCAGGCTAATAATTTAGATTATACTCTTAGCTTTACTTGTTTAGTCTGATTATACAAAGTAAGATATAATAATTTAAATTCTTTATTAACAAGAATAATTCTTGTCATATCCTTTTTGGTTATTCGTTAATTCTCCACAGACACTTCACATCTGTTGAACATTTTGTTAATCTTATCCTCTTAAATGGATTTCATTTGTCTGTAATAGAAAAGCATTATACATAAAACACGACACACAATAAAGAACCATGCATTGCCTTCGCCTAAGTAGGAACTGGATTTTGTAATAGCACCTTCTGATTTCTAAAGATACCATTATCATGTTTTTTCATTTACGGTTTTATAAATCTTTGAGAACTATATATTATGTGTGTGGATAAACAAGATGGTATAGTAGTGTAAGGTGTAGGTTTGTCCACCCCGATTCTATTGGAAAAGAAGAAATATCTTACGTGTATTAATTTTTGTGTGTATAAGTTTTTAAAATTTTGTGAATTTCTGCTTTTTACATGATAATTAAATGTTCGTGCCTGTCAAAGCGCAAAAACAAGTACATGCAAAATCTTGATAAAATTGATTATTTGTGAATACTTTCTGTCAAGGCATGAAGAGTTTGATTTAGAATGGGAAAATGATGGAAACACCTTCAATTCATTCACTTAGTTTCCTAGCCCCTTGCATTATAAAGAGTACTAACAATGAACTATTTGTTTTCGTTTTCCTACTCTGACTTTATCATGAATGTTTCTTTCGCAAGTTTTTCCCAATTCGCGAAAATTAGTACATGCAAAATGAAACAAAGTGCTAAAATTCTGCGCGCAATATTAAATGCAATTACTAAGGGAGTCATTTTATCTTAATTATTATTCCACCATTAATTCTATCTACTTTTTTTTCATTTTTTTATCTAGTTTTGCGAAGAGAGAAGACGATTTTCTGAACAACAGTAAGCTATCTTTTTAAATGATTTATTTGGAATTGTTATAATGAATTAAGATTTGCAGATAAGGGAACTGGCTCAATAAACTTATAATAGTTTTTTGTACTGAAAAATTCAATTATTTTAAGTTTGTTATCATAAAGGCCATTTTCCGCTTCGGAAAAATGCACACACGTAGAAAGAAATTATAGACTTTCCATTCATGATGTCAATTTATACCAATGGAATGTCTATAATTTCTTTCTACAAGCGTTTTTTCTGTTCCGTTTCTGTTCCGAAGAAGATATTCTGAAGCCTTAACACACTTCTGTACAGTTATTTTTGGTATAGAAAAAATTGTTTATGTTGGTATCCACTTTGCGCAAATTGGAAACTGGCCTTTACAATGATACCTGCGTCTGTACATGAACATTTCAAAGTTTCTACATGTATAGTCAAGCCTCAAAATAACTGTTGAATATCACCTGTTGAGGAGTTTTTTTTCGATTACAGTTTTCTACTGCAAAGCCAAAAACTGTACTTAAACACTCTCCTTCATAGGTGATGTCCAACAGTTATTTTGCATTATTTTTTGAGTTTTGCATAGTATCTTTTTGTTATAAATGGTATTCTATTTTTTTTGATGTTATAGAGCAGCTGTCAGTAATAAGCAATCACCAGAGAATCTTTCAGAAGCAGAACAACAAATTGAAGATATGAAAAGGTATTATTTATATATTTTGTATGTTTGTTTTGTTTTGTTGTTTGCTTGCTCCCATGTCAGGAACTAAGACTTGCGTAAATTTTATTTATTAGGCTTGTAGAAGATTTGGAGTCAAGGCATATTGATTCAGCTCGTAAGTTCTATTGTTTTGTTCCTTTTACTCTCAGTAATATTTTTATATGATGCGTCTCTGCAATATCTCTAAATTAGTATCAGAGAAGAGTCCTGAGTCAGAAATCTGTCTTGTAAATGAATTAATTTTTGAGCTCCTCCACTCATTATTTGCTTTTATTTCAACCACTACATTGCACCCTTCTTCCCTAATTTTTTTCTTCATTTTTTTCATTTATTTCAAGATCTGATTTATATTATATTATTTATAAAATTCTGGGCAAGATGGCTTTTGTGGTTCGTATTAGCAAAGATCATTAATTATTGCATTATTTTCCTTTCTTTTTAACAAACCTGATTTAAAAATAATAATCAGTGCTTAAGATCAGAGCGAACAGTCACTGTGGAGGAGAGAATTTTAGCATAGCTTTAGGTAATGAATCCTGAACATAATTATGCTCAGAGATCACTCCTCCACAGTGATTATTTGTCCTTATTGTAATATTTATAGCTAAGGAGAGAAAGTTAATAACTTTTTTCCACTAATGCTAGTAACTTGGAACTTGCTGTCTGTTTCTTGTTTAAGCTCAATTTCTAAGCTAACGTAAGTTGAGATAAAGGCCACCAGCAAAATTTATATTATTAAATTGTAAATTCTTCAAACCAAATTATGCTTAACTTAATTGGCGTTTGGAATTGGAACATAAAACTTTATCCAATTACTACTTATGGCCAAGGAAATCATTTTTGCTATTTTTGTTACGTAACCATTCTGTTTTCCCCACTTTTCAAATTTTGGGATTTTGTTGGGTTTTCGTAGATATATATGACGCTCTTTCAGTTGAGTTTTTTATTTTATAAAACCCATATTTAATCGAAAATTGTGTTCTAGAACATTTTTAATTGGGTAAGTCTCTAAAGATACAAATAATGAGTTCGAATGTATGTGTTTTGGTAATATTCAATTTTTACCAGCATTTCTTTCTCGCTATTCTGTCTGGGTAAGATTTGAAAATTCTTGAAAATTAGAATAAAACCCTTAAATGGAGCGCTCATTTTGACTTGTGTTTGGGTAATGGTTGCAATTTAATTAGGTTTTAAATCAAAACAAATGATCAGTGAGCAGAAACTTGTTCAAAGTTCCAGTAAAGATGCTAGAACAACATCGAACGACACTGTTCTAGCATCTTTACTGCAGACTATGAACAAGTTTTTGCCCATTGGGTAATTTTCTTTTTTGTTATATTATATAGCTAACCATTTAATAACAATTTTATGATAGAGTTAAGCCATTCCACTGGTAGAAATTGACATGACACACCATGTGACGTCAAGTTCTATTAATGGAATGTCTTATTTTGACTTCTCGCATGAAATCTTTTGCCTAGTGGAAATCAGCCATAAGTCTGCAAAGTACAGGGGCTTGTGTGCAGAATCGGCCTAGACAACCCTTCCTGTCAAATGTTAGAAAGTCCAGTACCGTTTTTTAACACTAATGTTACAGGTCAAATTTTTGATATGGAGGATCTTATAACCAATAAAGATGAGATTATATTAAAAACAAATGAAGATCTTACTCACAGAAAGGTATACCATCTTGTTATAATGATTTGAATATACAATCTGATAGAAGTGATAGGAAATCGTAATTAGCCGTATTATACACTCACACACATAATCATCCACTCATCATACAATGTTCAAAATAAGAACAAGTAATCACTGTGGAGAAGTGATTTTTTAACACAGCTTCAGGTTACCAAAGCTCAAAAATCCCTCCTCCACAGTGATTATTTGCTCTTATTTTGATCACTGTCATAATTATATTATTGTTTGATCCAGTCAGCAACAACAATATATGTTTTCCAGCATCTATTGTTGTCAAGCAAAGCATGAAACCTAGAGCTGGATTACATAATGTCCTGTTTTATTTTACCTTCAGCCAAGCATAATGCTAATTTGAAATTGTTCTCTTATTATAGCACCTCTTGTCAAATCTTGAAGAACAGCATGAAACTGAATTGAGAACCATATTTGAAATCATTCCTAATAACAGACACTATATATCTACTAATGTAAATATGTTTACTTTACGAGCCCGAACTTAACTCAGACATCACCTATGGAGGAGTGTTTTTTAGTACAGTTTTCAGCTTTGATCTTGCAATCCATTGTAGTCAAAAATACTCCTCCACAGGTGATATCTAGTAGTTCTTTTGAGGCTTGGACATTACCCTGAAGTTATGCTCAAAATTCCCTTCTTCACAGTTATTATTTGTTCTTATTTCGATCACTAATTGTTAGCAGTTTAAAAACATGGAAAAATTATAACGAAAATGATTTTGAAGACAGTTAGATCACCGCTATTTCTCATGCACTTGAGACTTTGTGCCGTAATTGTAGCTGTTAGGGCGGTTCTGTGGTTACTTCTTAGACTCACTTTCTATTATAGAGAACAAAGCATGTCTTAACATTTAATGATATAAAAGAACAATTATTACATTTCTTAATGCAATCAAAACATGAACATAACAAGTTAATGGTAAGGTTTTTTGTTACTTATTATCATATGCATCATAATTGCTGCTCTATTGGTCATGACTTTATAGGAATAATAAGATTCTTTAATTAATTATTAATGCTCCTGGACAACATCATTCACTGAAAAGTAATTAGTTTGTGTACAGATGGTTTTTTAATTAATTGTATTACTATAGCCATGTTTTGAGTAACCACTACTCATTTCTGACTTCACTTTCAAAAGTTTGCTTTGATGATATCATTGATAAATCAGGACTGGTCCAATAGAATGGACTTGTTGATCCTGTTCTTCATCATACAAACGTTGGTCGGTCTTAGAAGAGAGAAATTTAGTTTCATTCAGAGCCATGCCACAGCTTCACTTTTAAGATGCTTTTCTTTATTAACAGAATTTCTGCTAATTTTGAATAAATAATTCTACACTCTCTGCTTATTCCTTTTCTTGCTGAGAGTGGTAATTGTGTGAAACAGCCACGCTGGATGTTCGTTCGCTTGTGTGATTGTGCAAGATCCGTATCTAAATACTATAGAGAATACCAAGTGTGTTAGAGTTTCAATAAAAAACCATCTCCAAAATTCGTTTCAAAAAGTAGATATTTTAGCAGCTTTGAAGTAGTCAAAATCAATAAATTTGAGAAGAATTAATCTACAATGAAGAGTGTTGAGTCAACGAGCTTGCAATTGACTGGTTTCTTTGGTACGAAGAAGCCAATCAATGACAAGATTGTTGATTCAGCACTCTTTCTTTGGGAGTATTTTGGTTACACTCAATTCAACTTCTAAAATAATGGTGAGCTCTTTTAAAGTTCGAAAAGTTTTATAAATGGTTGATGAGTTTTGACGATTTAACCAGTGAAGCTATCTGGATTGGGAAGGTTAACCAGTTGGTTATTTTGCAAAGAAATCAACTAATTACAAGCTCATTACTCTTTTTATGTTTTCCATTCTAAAACAGTAGTTTTAACAAAAGGACATAATCACAGAGTGAATTTTGACCATTCCTTCAGGTTACAAAGGCCATGATGATAGTGCTAGATAGAGATAATAGTGAATAGTCTCTATGGAAGAATACTTTTTTAGTGTCTTCCAACAACGAAGCCTGAAAAAATGCTTAAAAATTACTCCTCCAAAGTGATTGTTTGTTCTGTGATAGTCACTTCTATGAGACTTATTAATGTTTTTAGTTCTGCTTATATATCTTAGTATGTCTTAGGAACCGTCTCAAAAATAAAATCTACAGAGGAGAGTACCAAAGAAACCAATCCATTGCAAGTTTGTTGACCTAACACACTTCTGTACAGATTCATTTTTGGTGAATTTTGTAAACTTTAGTTGATTTAGCCCTGCCAATTAATGTTGGTTTTGAAGCGAAATTTTGAGATGGTTCCTCACATAGAAATTAATTATATTTAATGAAAACATGTGCAGAAGATCTCTGTTCTTGTTATTTTCAATGAGCGACTTACAAATCGATTGTAATGTTTTTGTTAATGTGTGATATATTTAATGAGAAGAAGTAATTTTTCATGAATTATTTCTGAGAAGATTAACTTATTTCTATATAATATACTCAAGGCAACTTAATATTATATAATTCTTTAAGAATTTTATTTTTATTTTATCTCAGTGGGCGAAAGGTTGTTCAAAGTCTGCAGTAAAGGCTCTAGAACAATGTTGTTGCACACTGAGATTGTGGTCAGAGGAAACAAATCAATTGTAAATTTTGTTGTTTAATAAGGAACAGTAACTCAAAATAATTTCTGTGGAGGAGTTCTTGGGCATAACTTCATGCTTCAAAACTTGAGGCTATGCTCAAAAATCTCTCCTCCACAGGGATTGTTTTACTCTTATTTGGACGACTGTGTCCTAGTTTCTGAGTAATTCTTGCATAATTTGAAGCTTGAATCTACCAAATAGTCAAAAACTTGTTCAATGTTAGTAGTAAAGACTCTAGAACAATGTCGTTCGACATTAACATAGTGTTTTTACTTCACACTTTGAACAAGTTTTTGCCGACTGGGTGTGCTTAAAAATCTATCATCCACTTTATTATTTTGTTCTTATCTTGGACCATGTCATCTCAAATTCATGGGAGGGCGGTAGTGTCTGTGGGAAAGAATTCAGTGTCAACAAACTTGTAATTGATTGGTTTCTTTGGTAGGAAGAAACCAATCAAATGCAAGATCATAGACTCTGTATTCTTTCCCACAGATGCTATCAGCTGTTATTTCAATATCCGCTAAAGAATAAATATTTTGAAAGAATTAATGATTTGCATGACAAAAACAATACTGTCTGGTGTCATTTAAAATTCGTTTTCGAAAAATTATAATTATGATAAAAAAAGAGTTCCATCAACCTTGAGGATAAATTGAAAATTAATGTTAAACTTATCAATTTTTAATTAGTAATACATAATTAATAATTAGCACAATGAGATGAATTTACACCTAGATTTAAACTTAATGCAATCTTTATTTTATTGACATTTATGATTTTGAATTGATTTAAAAAACGTTTTACCACATATATAGTTTCAAGTATCACGAGAACATCTAAGTTTGTCTTATTGAGGTAACATCAACTTTGTTTTTTTTCTTTTAGGATGAATTCCTTTTTATAATTATCTTTGTTGATTGAAATGACTTGATTTTCTTATTTACTTAATAATTTTAAATCAGAACAGTGAAAATATGTTTTCGTGAACGATTTGTGTTTATTTTTCCATTTATTTACTTTTACCAACAAAGAGTGTTCAAAAAACTTTTATTTTATTCTGTTTAATCAAATTCAAAAAAATATAACTGTTTTTTTCAGATATAAAAATAAGTTAGGCGCTAAAAGCTTCTTTGTGGATTGGTGTGATATTTTTTACAAAGTTGTAAGATAATTTTTCTGATAAAATATTTAATTGATACTACTGTATATTTGAGATAGCCAAAAGAAAATCAATCACTTTTATAGAAGGTAACTTTTTTGTTTTGTGGTTTTAGTACTTATCTATCATCATTTTGTGCTTGTTCTAAGATTTTGATGTTTTGCATAAATTGTCGATAACAGATCTATCCAGTGAGCATAAACTTTTAGCGTCTTTACTGTGGATTTTAAACAATTGTCCACTGTGTAAATGCTTATACTACAAGAGATCATGCAACCAGTTGTCTTCAGGCTTGAAGCTATGCTCAAACATCACTCCTCCACAATGATTAATTCTTATTTCGACCGCTAGCAATAAATTCTGAAGGTGTTTTAGTCTTCTATAAGCACTTCATACTCCTGCTCAGGTGTCAGGTGATCAGTATAACGCCGAAAACTTCCAAAACTAATACTAAGTAGATTTGACTGGATATATATTTATATTTAATCATTCTCCCCTCTACTAGGAGAGGGGGTACTTTTTACCCTCTCCAGATCTTATCACTCTCCTGATAGAACTCCTGTTACAACCCTGTAATTTACCTTATTGACCCTGAAGCAAGGCCAGAACCACTTTACAGGGGAACAGGTTGTATACGTTAATAATGAAATATGTTAATAATGGTCGCTAAGTAAGAGACAAGTTTGAATTTTAACTATTGAACTTAAATTATACATTTGGCCGTGACCTTAAATTGTTAAACTCGTTATGTTAAAAATATTCCTATTGATAATAAGGGTATTTCTTTCTCTCAGTTTCATGTTTGAACTCTCTAAAAATTGCTCTTCCACAGTGGTTATTCACTCATATTTTGACTACTGTGATTGTCACAGTTTAATCAGGTTCACCAAATATCATTAATATACTGCAACATACTCAGTGATGGAAGTGTTATTACTACAAAACCTGAAGCTATGCTCAAAAATTCCTCCTTAGTGATTATTTTGCTCTTCTTTTGACCACCAATCCTTCAAAATGATATAATGTCATTCGGTGCAATCCTTCAAAATTATTTATGTCATTCGGTTGCTGAAAGATTGATCAATGATGATGTTGATATCACCAATAATCTATTTCTCATGTTACTATAATTCTTCTAATTAAGTGGTCCCCTCTAATTAGCGCCCCCTTTTTTTAGGAGACCAAAACATGCCATGAAGGAAGGAATTCTTTGCAACCCAAATGTACATTAAATGGGCCAGAACATGATTCATTAAAACTATCACTGACATCGAGGAGGCATCAAATGCATGTCAACTAAGCGATGATTACGATTGGAATGATGTCTTCTTTAATATTTTGTGGACATTATTTCATTGTCAAGAATCTTCATTATTTGATATTGTGTCTTTTTTCTAATAACCGCTCACTCTAAATTAATTCAAAAGTTAATAAGTCCCTCTCCAAATAGGTGCCCACTCTTATAGGCGTCCACTCAAAATGTTGAAAACAAGTGCTGGGGGTGCTAATTAAGATCTGCAAATTATTGATTTAATTGCTATAAGAATGTTGCATAAACTAAGAGACATTTATTATGTTACCTGTTTCTTCCACATTTTTTTAACTTGTGTGCAATTTTAGTTAAATTACATTGTTAATATTATTTTTACGGTCGTCTGTAGCAGAATAATGAAGTAAAGAATAGTATTGTTAGGCCTTATAAAAGCTTTTCGTTGGAGAACGGTTTAAGGAGATTACATAAATTTACTTTACAATAAAATAGATGTGATGTAAAATAATGTGATATGAGAACAGATTTTGGTAGGTTGTTTTTCCCTGTTGATTTTTGAATAAGGGACCATCTCAAAAATACAATCTACAGAGAAGAGTACTGAGTCAATGATCTTCAATAGATTGGTCTCTTTATACCGGAGAAACCAATCCATTGTAAGATCATTAACATAACCCCCATTCTCATATACCATTTTTGTGAATTTGGTACTTTTAAGATGATCCCTAAGTTAATATAAAGACTGGTTTCTATTTCTCATGTTCGTCCTGCAAATGGTCGCAGTTGCTAGCGAATGATCAACTTGAGAAGTGGAAACCAGCCTTAAGGATGCAGAAGCTAATTAACTACAAGGCTTCTCTGCAAAATAAGCATAGTAAACTATATACATATTGACAAATGAAGTAAATTTAATCACTATTGCGAGTTCATTAACTCACAAACATCACCTGTGGAAGAGTGTTCTTTGAGTATTGTTTTTAGGTTAAAAGCTGAACACTATACTAAAAACACCCCACCACAGGTGATATCTAACACTTTTTTTTGGGCTTTTTATTATGCGGATGTTGGATTTTACTTTGTATATTGTCTTCTGGTGATCGGCCTAGGATTTTTAACTCCCTTTGATATGTTCTGCAAGAGTACAGCGGTAATAATTTTTTATGCTGCCTCAAATTTGTAATGAAGGAAGTTGTTTATTTTTTTGAGTACCTTCACATAACATAACCTTGAGGCGAATATCATGAAATCTCACATATACTAATCTCAGGTGAAATGCAAATGGAACATTTTTAGTGCTTATTTGGTTTATGTTTGTTTAAATCGAATGTTAATTGATTACAATTACATACTGTAAATGACCGTTTTAATACCCACTCAAGAATTAACACCTCTCCTCCCATTTAAATGCCTAAGGTAAAATTAAATATATTTTATTAACACCTCTCCCAATTAATAAAATTTTATCAGCGTTATGTTTCACACATACGAATTCAAATAATGAAGTTCAATCAATAATATTGAAGTGTTCCTCCTCCATATCAGATCCTGATTATCTTTGCCATGTTTCTTCGTTGCTGTCAAAGTTGGGGTCCTAATTAAAAACATTTTCTTTCAATGGGGGGAGGTGCTTATTTAGGGGATGCACTAATTAAAAATAGGCACTAATTATTTATTTGGGGAAGTATGGTATTTGATGTGAAAGATTTATTTTATTGTGTTCATATGCAAACACCCTAGGGTAAGATTTTACCCTGTCCTTAAAGCAGGGGCAAATTTAGCCCTAAGGTAAAACATTATACCCGGAGTAAAATAATTAGGTTTTCTCCATAGCGAAAAGAACATTAAATTCATTATTATTTGAGACAATTTGTACAAAAATTCAGAATTTCGACTTTGACAAAAAGCCTTACATTTTGATTAGCAAGACAAACAGCACGAAAATTCGAATTTGTTCCAAGAGCCTGGGTACCAGGCTGCTTGGAGCAATAGAATTTGTTGCGTTTGCAAAAAATCCCAAGTTTACTCGCTAAAACGACAAGATAAATCTCTTAGGTGTTCCTGTGGTCGTTTTACACATATATTTTTCACTTCTATTCACTTTGTTGTAGATAGAATTCTGTAAATCAGTAGATAATGCGAGTTTCAACAATAAAATAAGAGAAAATGGGAATGTTTTGTATCTTAAAAACGAAGAAAAAGTTTAGTAGTTATAATACTGTAAAACGAAATCTAAAGCCACCATAAACATGATATTCAAAGAACAGCTTAATTATCAGACATTCTAATTTTCATCATGGTGATGTGATTTATATGTAACCTATTATAAAATGTGTCTCATTTTCAAAATTATTTTTAGCACCTGTTTCAAAATGTTATCAATAGTAATATTTAAATTTTTCGTTCTTGTTATTAGTGAGAGATACTTTTTTATTTACATAAACATTTGAAACATAAATTTTTCTCATCCTCTCAAGAGCATTTATTACTATTAATCATGAATTCTTTTTAAAGAGCACTATCCTAGTGAATTAAATGCCACTCATAATATTCTAGTGTGCAACATTTCGTTCTTGCGTTGTTCTAGCGTCTTTACTGCGGACTTTGAACAAGTTTTGCCCACTGGGATTAGTTTCTTCTCATCAGAACTTGGATTCTCTCATGGAGTTAGTTTTTAAAATAATTTTTCTATCCTTAAGCTCTCCTGTCTTAACTCTTACTAAAAACCAGCCAAATAAGGTTAAATTCAGAGACACTATTCTTTAATGTTTCTTCACGTTCTTATGTGAATTATTATCAAAACTTATTCGTTAGTCCTCCTTAAAAATGACCATATTTTTTTCTTTTGAAAGTACTGTTATTGTATTAAAATCGTAGCGGAATCGCTGAGAACAGCAACAGACTTGTCACATTGCTCCAGTGGACAAAAACTTCTTCAAAGTCCGCAGTAATAATGCTAAAACAACGTTGTTCAAGCGTCTTTATCGCTGACTTTGAACAGGTTTTTGCTCAGTAGAACTCTACTTCAATGATTGGTTGGTTTATTTTGTTAAACTCCAAAATATCAATAATGACCGCTATAAAATCAAAAGATTGATGATGTATTGAAAGATAAAATATAAATAGTTTCTAAACTGTTATCAAAATGTCTGATTATTTATTTTTACCACATTCTTCTAGCAAAGGAAATATTTATTTATCTGAATGGCAAACAACTACTAGTTAGAAATGTACAAAAGCTAATTAATATAGAGAATGAGCAATTAACTTTGATTTGACCTCCTATGTTAAATTATGTTGCTGATTAAGGAAGTTGTTTAAGTGATGGATATTTCCCAGTAGTTATAATTAGAAAATAATCACAGTGGCGGAGATATTTTTAAGCATAGCTTCAGACTATAAAGCTAGAAGCTATACCAAAAAACGCTCCTCCACAGTGATTATTTGTTTTTAATTTTTAAGTACTAACTTCCACCTGCCTGTGTGATAATTTTAATTTGTTATTGTTTTTCTGTGGAGTTCAGTTAGTCATGTTAGTGTTTCTTTGCTGTGTTGGATACACTTGAAATGATAATTTTTGTAAGGTTATATTTTTTTCATACATCGAAATGTCAAGCCCGATATAACTACTGGACATCACTTGTGGAGGAGTGTTTTTTGAAGTTGAAAACTATACTCAAAAAACATTCCTCCACAGGTGATATCCGGCAATCATATTTTAGGCTTGAAAGTTACTGAAGAAACCAACCCATTGCAAGATCGTTGCTAAAAGATTCTTTTATGTAGTTTCATTTTTGTTTAATTTTGTCAGTTTTGGTATTTATACATCTATTTATGAAATTCCTGTTTTTAAATTTGTTAGGCAAATTTTTGATTTTAAAATTACTTTTTCTCATTGAAAACCTATTCCCTGTTTAGATTATATCTTTGCGCATTAAATATGCAAGATAAACACTTTGGTTCTTTAACACATTTTGTTGTCTTGTAAATAAAACCTGTATATATAACGACATATTCACATCTGAAATTTATATGGCTGTTGTACTGGTTTTAGATTAATTTGGTCTATACAAGTTTTTATCAACATGTAGCTAGTATGAAGCAGCTACCTTTACATCAGTATCAAGCATAAATAGGACCGTAAACACATCCTCATTAAATTATTTTATTTTCAACACACCCACCACCTATTTTGTTTCTTCTTCATAATTAGAAAGTATTAACATGTAATTGTAACCCGCGCTCAGTGGGAAAGAACTTGCTCAAAGTCCGCAGTAAAGACGCTAGCGCGGTCTTTGAACAAGTTTTTGCCCACTGGGAAAACAATTGACATCTATCTATGCATCATTCTGATGTTGATTAGATGTCCCGTGCTTGTCGAGATGTGATCATTGCTAGATACATTTTATGTTTTTACATTTTTTGTGAGATCATGTTACCATACCAAAATGCTTCCTGTTGCGAAGACTTAGATTATTGCGTTAATGCTAACAAAGACACGAAGCTGGGTAATCTGCCTGAAGAATATATGGTTAATCTTACTTAAGGCATCCTCTAAAAATTAATGCTGACTAATTCATAATAATTAATAAAGTATGAGACATTCTGTCAAACTTAGTACTTGCTGAGAAAACAACCTATTACAAACTCTCCTCAAAACTTTATTTTTGCTATGGCTCACCAAATTAAGTTTTTAGTTTTTTAGTCTCCAGTGGTTGAAATAAGAGTAAATGATCATTGTGGAGAAGGGACATTTGAGCATAGCTTCAGGCTTTCTGGTCTGAAACTATCCTAAAAAAACACTCCTCTACAGTGGTTAGTTTACTCTGATTTCGTCCACTGGTCTCAACCAGATGTATGTGATTTTTCTGATGTTGAGACCTCATCCAAATGATGTTTATTTATTTTTTCGGTTTGTTTTTTTCTCAGTCGTAGTTGTTAATCCTTAAACTAAATTGTAGTCATCTCTATGGGAAACACTTGTTTGTTCTACTTTGTATTATCACATCCGACACTCTTGATCACAATTATGCTTCAGACTCTGGTTACTCTTTATATTTGCAAATGTTGTTTTAATGTGAAGATGTTAAGGGGATTCTTCACTACAAACAAACCAATCCATTATAGGCCTCTGAATTCATGTCGGCATTCCACTGTGGAGGAGCATCTTTGGAGACTAATTTGTAGCCTGATGGTTGATATGACTATCTCAAATAAAATTGAGTTTTTGTATCAAAAGCAACGTTTGATCAAAATCTAAACAAATGAAACCATGCAGAAGGGTGTTATGTCAACGATCTTTCAATAGATTGGTCCATTGAATTGATACTGACCTCTAGGTAATTTACCTTGCCCTTTTTATCTCGTGATCGGATAAATAAGAAGATTAATTCATACTGTGGAAATAAAGTTATTGACAAGCTAATTAACAGGCTCATTAACAGCTTCATTAGTTCGATCTCCATATAAATCGGTTTTTATATCAGTTTTAAATACATGGATTATCTCAAAAATAGAATTTACAACGAAGAGTACTGAGTCAACAATCTTGCAATGGATTGGTTTCTTCGGTACGAAGAAACCAATCAATTACAATATCGGTGATTTAGTAATCTCCTCCGTAGTTGTATTTTGCTGACTGTTCCTAATAGGATGTCATTGGCTAACAAGGAAGGATATTCTTTATTGTTGGTTAAATAGTTAAGAATCGGGAAGGATATAATGGATTTAAATTCACTTGAATAATTGATATGATTAGATACTCGTTGAGCATAGAATTACTTATTGACATTCAGGTGCACGTTTAGCCTGCGGAAGAAGAGTTCCAGCGGCCAAAAAATTTGTTCCATATCTTTAAAAGTTTTTGAAGGGTGTTACAGCATTGTAGATTCTATAAAATTGATTTGTTGTTAAAAGGGAAAGTTAATTCCAAATGTTGTTCATTGCAAGTTTTGTATTTCAACGATTTCTTCAAATGAGATATGCACGAAAGGTAATAATTATTTGTAGACCTTGGTCAACGATCTTGTAACTGATTGGCTAATTCTTTACCAAGTAACCAATCCGTTGTGAGACATTTTAATTTAAGTATTCTTCTCCCTATTGTCTAAAAATAACTGTGACATTTATTTAAACGCTTGTTTATGGTTTTAATTTTCAATGATGTCTCCTTTCTTGAGCATGGTGTATTTAAATGGGTGGATATTATGACAATTTTCAAAGCACCATCATTTAAGTAAAAGAAATGGTTGAATATGTAAGGGAGTGTCTTAAATATTAAAATTTACAGAGAAGAGTACTGAGTCAATGATCTTGCAATAAATTGGTTTATTCATACCGAAGAATCGATTCATTGCAATCTCTTTGACATAACACTCTCCTGCACAGTGTTTTGGCCCTTTTCATTGATCTAACCTAGTATACCAAGCTCTATTTTTCTTTCCTTTTCTTATTCTCTCCTTATTCCACATACATAAACTGATGTTGATGTAGTAGCTAATGTTGATATTTTAACTAAAATCTCAAACGTCAGATTATAACGTAAAGAAAGAAAATGAATGAATGAAGGAAGGAAGCAAAGAGACGGGAATCCTTGGCTATCATTGATTCAGTAGCTAGTACTATGTTGTGTGAAACTTAAAGGATATACCCAGCCGGCAAAAACCTGTTCAAAGTTAGAAAAATAACGTTAGAACAACGTTCAGCGAATGCTGTTCCAGCGTTATTTTTGCTGACTTTGAACAGGTAAAGCTGACTGGTAAGAT
>JAULBZ010000834.1:0-26238 GCA_032360805.1 Neoturris breviconis
TTGGGCAAAAGTATTAGATAACACACACAGTCCTTGTCCTTAAATTCGTTTCGGCTCGTGAGAGACCAGTAACCGCCCTAACATCCTACCGAAGACTTGATATCCCCCCTCCTATTGGATCCGGTCACATTTGCTTCCATCGCTGGACAAAACCCTGTGGGAAAACCTTGCAACTAAAGCAAATGTAGTTGGAAGAATGTGCTGTGGCTTAATAATAAATTACATCTATAAGCATCGACCAGTATTCAAAATATTTTGATGATTCACCACGTTGTAACATTGCTTCGATTGCCAGGTGATTATAGGCGTCAACCAGTAGTCATGATATTTTTGATGATTCCCCAGTGTTGGTGCATCTTGCAGTAGAATCCGTAATAACGACAATGTTGTGTACATAAAAAGAAAGTGATAAGCAAATTATTTCCTTTTTAAGGGTGGGCTGGGAGGGAAAATAAATCTCTGCTAGCTGAATGTTTGACAAGAACTGGCCTGGTATATATGTTTTGCTTTTATAGGAAGCTAGAGATCAGCGAGGCAACTGATGTTTGGTGATTGAGGCAAATAATATGTTGTAGACTTAGGCCATCTTTTAGAATGTAAACAAACACTATAATGGTACACTGATTGTGCTGTTGTCCTTGACTGTGAACCTGCCTATGAGTATGCTGGACTAAGATACACTCCTCCTGACTTGACAATTGCAATTAACATGAGCTATATTACATATAGCACCATTTAAATTTGTATCTTTAACAAAAATATGGATGATCGTTGATAACAAACATATCGTTTTATTTGGACTGCGTATTTCCATGTATGAACCGTTTATGGAGATATCTTGGTCAGTACCAGATTTCAAAGATATTCAAAAGATTCCCTGAAACAACAGGGTAAAATTTCTTCAAAGTCTGCAGTAAAGGCACTAGAACTCAACCTCTGTTATCTAAAAATGGAATATGTTTGGCCAAACAACATGGCTGCCAAACAGTGAGCATTGAAAACACATAATTTCTGATAATTTCCATCACTCATATCTCCACCAATATTCATCTTTATGGAATAAAACCTTCAGGAGACCACAACGTATATGGCAATACACAGTCCGAATACGGAGAAATACGGGACCGTATTCAGTAGGCTTTTACGCTGTGAATTTTACTAACTGACATCGTACCCTGGGTTTCCTTCGTTTTTGAAAAACAAAATTCTAAATGTCCGCTAGTACTAAAAATAATACTTCTAATGATAACAAGAAGAAAAACGAAAAAATTATATTTTGATTTTGTACAATTATATTTAAATAACCCTATATCACTATGTTGATTTCCACTAGGCGAAAGAGTCGCTGCGAAAGCCAAAAGAAGATATTTGATTGGTAGACATGGGCGTCACATCAACTTCTACCAGTGGAGAATATCTTTTTTTGGCTTTCGCAACGAATTTTTCGCCTAGTAAAAATCAACCATTAGGGATTGTCTTCCAAAATATGACTATTTTTATATCCGCAGATCGTCTCAAAAGTAAGAACAAAGAAACCAATCCATTGCAAGCTCGTTAGTTGACATAACATTCTTCTGTGCAGTGTCATGTTTGTTGAATATGGTCAATTTTAGCAACCTCTTTCTCAGGGCTTCCTTTCTCTTGACGACGTTAAGAGAGAAGAAGCCCTGGGAACGAGGTTGCAATTTTAGTTTATTTAACTCTACCAAAAATAGATGCTTTTGAGACGAAATTTGAGATGGTTCCTAAGCGAAATAGTAAACAATCAATAATCATATCGCTGATTGGTCACTTCACGAGGGCTGGGACAAACCAAATGCAACCAATCCAACACCCAATTTTTGTTGAATAACAGTAAGAAAGGTTAAATGAAAGTTTAAATCGATTTAACTTTCATCAACATTTTTTCGTCTTCTTTTTTTCATCCAACACAGATATTGAACGCAAACCGATCCAACATATGTAACATTTGACTTGATGTGTTCCGGCCTTTAATGAATAGACTAATCATTTTCAAGCTTTTTGAAGTGTCCCCTTCACAATATCGACGTTGGATCAACGTCGAAACAACGTCGAAACAGCGTTGCGCATTGGGTGAAATTAGGTGCTTAGCAAATTCGGTAGAGAAAAGGTAAAGAATAAAATGCAATTTAAAAAAGAAATGTTAGGCAACGAAAAAAACAATCAATTGCAAGCTCGTTTAGAGTGAAACTCACTTAGGTGTCGATGTAAAGGCTGCCTTAGTACAAAGCAGTGATGGATGTCTTTGTAAAGACAATCCTTTCCTGTACGAGAGGTCTCTTCGACATTATTAAGTCGCTTTTGTATCAGTAATAAATAAACTGTGTATTTACTTTCTCTTCACACTTTAAGGAAGTCAAACAGATGTAGAAAAAGGCAAATTTCGAAAGACAAAACACAGCTATTTATATCCCTTTTATTTTATACATTCTGCATAAACTTTTCCACATTTAAATATTTCAAAGAAATAAACTTTCGCAGAAAGCGTATTTCTGCGTATCTAGGGGGAAAAAATTCTCGCAGATTGATCGCGAAAGTTTATTGAAAGTTTATTACAGCGAAAGTATCTACTTGCGAAAGTTTCATCTTTCAAAGTATTGAACTTCTTCGTATTCACATATATACGATCAGTGCGCACATGGCGCCGGAACAATGTCAAAACGACGGCAGGGCCATTTGCTCCATTCCATTTTTTTAGTGTAAATACTGACATTCTTCATCTCTTAAGGATACATTCTGAAGTTTGAAAAAACTTTGAGCGTTCCATCTGCGAGCATATACACGAATTTGTATCTAAAAATAAAAGTTATTTTAAATCTTTTTTTATGATCTCCATTACAGTGTGCAAAAACTTGGTCTGCAGTAAGGACGCAAGAACAAAGGTTTTAATGTCTTTTATGTCTTTACTGCGGACTTTGAAGTTTTTGCACATTGGACATATTTAAAAATACTTCTTTAGTTACAATCATTTGCTCTATTTATACTTTTGGTCGAGGTAATAGCAAATAATTGCTGCGGAGGAGTGAATTTTGAGATATTTTAACTCCATAGTGATTGTTTACTTTTCTTTAGTTCAAAATTGTTGAAAATATTTTTCCTATTATTATTTTTTATTATAAATCTTTCAAAATATAATTTTATAAGAAATTTTCTATTAAAAAAAGGAATATTGGGACGATACGTGACGTCAACTTCTACCAATGAAAACGCTGTTCTAGCGTCTTTACTGCGGACTTTCAACAGATTTTTTAAAGTGACTGAGTAGGAATGATTTTATGCCTGAACAAAATCCCACCTCGACAGTGATATTTACTAGCTACAACCACTTTATTTACCTTGAAACATCCTTGTACAGAAGGTACATTGACACGATATTCATCTTTGTTTCTGATATAGACATAACCAATTCTTTTAACAGTACCATCAGTGAAGACAATAGAAATTGCTAACAATAATTGCCTGTATCTCTGGTAGTACGAATTGGTGTTTCCTAAACTACCTGTAGCTTTGATGCTCAAGCAATATTGTTGTTGTTCTGTATTGATAGTTTCCTTAGTAGTTAGTAAAACTTCCCTACCATTTATTTTACCAGCTGTCGATAACAGCTCTAGGTACCCTAAATAAAAATGTAAAACATATTAAAAGAATAATTCGCCATACTAAAATAAGTAAGAAAACAATAATGGACAAAATTTGAGAAATAAATTGTTAACAACATTTAAAAATAAATATCTACAAAGCTTTTCATACATTATATACATTTTCAAGCAGTGGGATTCTCAACTTTGTTTTCAGATTTCTTGCGTTTTTGAAATATGCGGAGTATTCCATATTTCGAATAAGCAAAAATCTCAAGGCTTCTGTTCCACTATTCAAAAATAGCTTCATAAAACAAAAATCTTACCATTGCTATTCCATACCCAATCAGTATTGCTTCCTGGTTGTTTTTGTGTTTCCAAGAAACACTGTGGATAACTATTAGTCTCTGTACATACTGATTCCACATTTTGAAAATTTGTTCCAATATCTATTGGAATAGCATTCCGATTTTGTATGGAGTAACCTTTAATTACGACTCGTGTTTTATTCTCCGCGTGTTCACTGATACTATTAAACATAATCTGTTAAATAAAGGAAACATTGTTAACAAAAAACACGGCATTTTAACCTTGATTTGTGGTTGAATTCCGTTAGGCGGATTTCCGCGTCGAAAGTCAAAAGAAGATATTCTATTGGTAGAACTTGACACCACACGTCGTTTGATATCAATTTCCACCAATAGAATGTCTTCTTTTAGTTTTCGCGAGGAATTATCCGCCTGATGAAAATCAAGCTTTAACTATTTGGTAATGATCATAGCATCCTGATATTCAAAATTTGTCATGTAAATTTTCTGTAAATACTAATATTTGACGGGGGGTTATGTTAACAAAAATCAGAAGAAAAACATTGATCATTTTTGCTACCATTACTCCCTAAAAAGATAAGAAATAACAAAGAGATTGTCTATTTAAAATATTAGGAATGCTTTAACTCATTGTGTACAATATTGTCATTGTTTTGGGTCTTTTTCATGTTGTTAACAAATTTAGGAAAATCTCACAAAAGTTCAGGAAAAAACGAATAAAGACAAAAAAAAAGTGACATCTACTGACATCTACTAATTCTTTTTCTTGAGGGGGGGGGGATAAAAATAGGTTTAAAAGATAATGATAGCAATAATTAATAATTTTCTCGCTCTAATTTTTTGATGACTAACTTAAATGTTAACTTAAATCAATATTTGTGTATGAAAAAACCACAGGGGGTTATGATTGTGACAAAAGAGTTCAATGCTTAAATAATATTCTTAACAAGTATTAAATAATAACATATTGAATACCTGGAATTGATCACCAACGGATATATCTGGAACTACAAAACACTCTCGTTCTATTTGGGCTGATACGACTGATGTGTTAAATATTCCTATAACATCTCCATTATTTACATTTAATAGAGAGACTGATAATTCAACATCTCCTGATCCACAATATAGTCCATAATCAAAACAAATAACTTGGGTTGCCATTACTTTTGTGAAATTTACTGAGTTGAAGCTTCCTGATATTGTACCAGATATTATGTTGGTATTGAATGGTAGAATAGCCAATCCGTGATACGAAATCTCTATGAAGATGGAGAAACATTAACCATTTAGTGCCTGATGTCCTCTTTACTATGAACAATTTTGAACATTCTTGCAGCAAAATGCTGCAAGAATGTTAAAAGTTGTTCGAAATAATGAAGACATCAGGCACCAAAGGGTTAATAGGAAAACCTATACTTAAAAGTTGATATCCACTGGGCGAAAGAATCACTGCGAAAAGCCAAAATATGTTTTTTCACCTAGTGGAAATCAACCCTAACGGGCACGTTCTTATAGTTGAGAAAAATTTAGACCCAATGACCAGCCTCAAAATAACACCTGTTGAGCAGTGTCGTTTGAGTACAGTTCTCAGCTGCAAAGCAAGTATCTGCTACATAGAGTTTTTACTGTATATATTTACTTTTAATATTGCTTTCATCAAAAACACAGTTTCTGGATTTCTTGCAATTAAACAAGCAGGTTGTGGAAATAATTTCTGTAATATCTGTTGCTATATACGGTCGATAATAATATCTATGACTGGACGTTACATCCTTTTGGTAACATCTTCTTAATCTATTGCCATCTTTAGTACATGCAGGATCTCGACGCCAGTAACCATTTTCACATTCTGAAAATTAAAACGCATTTATCACATGAAACAATTTCTTCGGGCACTCTTACTTTTAAACGGACATTTAGATTTTCTCCAGCCTATCAGCCGTAAAAAATAAAGGACAAAAAAGGAATTATGTTTGGCTCCACTAGACTATGTGTAATGACAGTTAGTAATGTTTTACAGAATAGTTTAAGGTCTTCCTATAGAGTTCACCGAATCAGAAGTATATGGGACATTGACTGACAATATCCTAAAACGGATTGTGGTAATACCCCAAAAGGTATTTAGCGTATATTGATAAATCCAGAGTTTCTAAATCGGCAATACCACCGAAGAATTATTGGTTAGATCTAGCTAAGATGTTTTAATTTCAGGAAGACACTAAAATGGACCACTGTGTGTTATCAGGTGCAATTTATAGTAAGAAGAACCGCATTTCACGACATCGAAAAGAAGTTATTAGTGACACTAAAGTGTTTACTTACGTGGTTTCTGAAGACAATATCGTCCTACACAATTTTCGAAGCCGTCTAACTTGTAAACAAAGAAGTTGCCAACGCATTTCTGTATAAGAATCTTTTGTTTTATAGGACACAAGCATGGATTGTATGCTCCAAAAAATGAGTAACCTGGGGTATGTACACATACAGATGCAGGGACAGGTTTTGTAGTGTCACTTGGATGTATTCCATTGAGCCACGTGACTGTTTTTGACTGACATTTACCAATTGGAAATAATAATTCATTTGAATTGCAACCTTCTCTCAGTTTCAAATTTGCTCTTTTAGATGATACGAATCGAACAGGTTTTTTGAAGCCGCCATCACAAAGTTGCGAGGATGGATCAATACTACTCCAGAATCTTGTATCGTCAATAACTGTGTCATAATTTGAACAAAGATCTAATGGCTCCTTGGACGGAACCGGTGCTGGTACAGCTAAAAAGATTTAATTAAGAAAATTATATCTGGGATAAAATATTCGACTAGAGAAGAATATCTAAACTTTAAATATCCGATTTTTAACTAGAGAAGCTTTAACGTTAGTTCAGCTTTTCCTTATTGTGATCCGTTTATTTAGCATTTATACGTATATATAGCACCGTCAAAAGATCCTACTTCCAGCCGATGGTAAGAAGGTTATGACGGATTCCTTTTAATAGCTTATTATATTTAACCCTATTTGTGCCAATTCAGCGCACCCTTATAAAATCAGATGAAAACAAATTAGACGGCACCGGCCAGATAGAGATTCTTTTCTTTGTTTTTAGAAAGTAGTACATAATATTTGGATGATCAGATATTATGTTTACTAGCAGTACATATATATATATATACAGTTTACCCTATTAATTTGAGAAACAAATTTTGATAAAAAAATAAGTTCTCACTCAAATCCTAAGTTTCTTATAAAATAAAAT
This sequence comes from Neoturris breviconis, assembly GCA_032360805.1. NCBI lineage: Eukaryota > Metazoa > Cnidaria > Hydrozoa > Anthoathecata > Pandeidae > Neoturris > Neoturris breviconis. The sequence goes on from JAULBZ010000834.1 coordinate 7,189, forward strand.
ATGTGTACCGAAATATTCGAGATATTGTGTATCGTATTCCCTCTATTAAACGCCATGGGCGTTTATTAAATTTTCGACTTTTTGGGTGGGTGTTTAGTAGAGAAAATATGATATTCCAGATATCTATGCAGAGATTATCAATGTTTATTGTATCTTACAAGCTCGTCCCCAGCCCCTTTTGACTTTTTTGTATTTTTCTCGGTCCGAGAAAAATAAAATAAAATTCAAAAGGGGCTGGAGACGAGCTTGTGTATCTTATTCATTTTAGCCTGTTTATCGTCAAAATCACAAAATCTTCACTCGACAATTGTCCTTTTCATAAAACGACGAGAGCGTAAAAATGAGGCGTTCATTGCTCAAAGTAGAACTTGTCATAATGCAATAACTTCGTTTTTGTGCAGTGACTGAAAGTTGTACTTTTTCATGTTATTTTTTTATTGTTTTATAAAAAGGTCTATTGTCATTGATGAATATCTAGTTTATCAAATAAATTCACCAAAAATATTTAAAAACGGAATAACTTTTTTTTACGACAATATCTGCTATCCAGTGCATATATATCTTACCTTCGTTTGTTGGTAAGGTGCATGCTCTTGCTTCGCAAAGTGGAAATTGATTTCGTTTGTAGATATAAAATGATCCACAATTAATTATACTAATATCTGAAGATGCTTGACATTTACAAGTTGTTGGATGAGAGAAACAGAGTTTTCTTTGAACCAATCCTAAAAGTAAAACACCAAATTTGTGAATCAGTGGTAAAGGTATTAAAGTCGCACAATCAACCTATTTTGACAAAATTCTAAAATCTATATCAAGTTTATTATTGGCAATTACTGATCACACCCTGAAAATTTCAGCATTTATAAATAACAGTAAGTGGGTCAACTAAACAATTATTTTATCAAAAACTAGATACAACTTCATGTAATCATGCAGAAATTGGCCAAACAATATGGCTGCCACAAAGTTAGCATAAAAAATACAAAACTTTAATCACTCGTATCTCCACTAATAGTTGTCTTTGAAGAATGAAATTTTTACTGACATTACAAGCTTTCATGTTATTTATTTGGAATTTTGACCAAATAGGGTGATTATGTGACTTTAATTCATTCAGCTACATCTTCGAGAAAAGCATAAATATTGTTTAAAGACTAAGACAGATTTGTGATACAACTTTCTATGTAAATCGAAAACATTAAAGGAACCATTGATTAATTAGTTAGCCTATCTATAGAAAGATTGCATCTGTGACAGGAGATAATCCTAAAATTAACCAGACGCCAGTTCTTACATCAAAGCAAGTATATACAATTAATTTCCAGAAATTCGGATTCATGATGTCTGAAAATTAGTACCGTCCGAAATTAAATATACTTACCCTCTTTAGGCCTGGGGGATAGGTGGTAAACGCTTTTATTCAAAAAAAAAAAAATTCTCATTTTCGCTTGAAAAGCGTTCTGACAATTTTTGTTTTGACCAAAATATTTTTCACTTAAAAAATATTTTACGCCACCTGTGTTGCCATGATGACGTCATCATGAGTGAACGTCATCACGAAAATAATATGCTGAAAACACTACAGCATGATTTGATCCAAATTTATGGAGAAGGGACCTCTCAAAAGGTCTGGCCTAATAGGGTTGAGGGATCTAAAAACTTACCATCTTCCATATTTGGGTATTGGCCAGAAATCCATCCTCTATAAAATGTACCACATGGCGGAGTGTCCATAAACTTGCCATCATTATTTGAAACAGAAGGACAGTTTGCAGGAATGGCAGTATCATATATACCATTAGTACCATTTCCAAATAATCTAGTCCATTGTTTTGTGAACGAACTGTCTTGGCATTGACCTCGTACGTCAGCTACATTTTTATCAGTTGAATCCCAAAGTCTGCTGGAATCTGTTAGATTTACATAATTGCGACATTCTAATCTTGGAGCAACTAAGAGTTAAAAATTAATTAATTATTACATTCTTCTTAGACAGTTTTTACATGTATACCCTAAATGAGTTTTACTCTAAACGATCTTGCATTTGATTGGTTTCTTCGTACGAAGAAACCAATAAAATGCAAGATTATTTAGGGTAAAACTTACTCAGAGGGTCCATGTAAAGGTTACCTAAATTACAAGATGAACACAAAAGGAATCATCGCAAAGATAGATTTCTCCTTGAGGTGGCATAAAATGTTTCACTATTTGGGATTTTACTTACAAGTCAATATCGCAGGATGGACATACCTAAGTGGAAATCTGCTTTAGTTAGTTACATTAATTTTTAAATAGCTCACACTTTCCGTCAACTTGTTGTAGAAACACGACTCAAATTAGAACGTCGCCATCCTTTAATCAGTAAAATTGACTTGTGGTGTAAGATAATAAAATACTTGATTTCCATTAGACGCAAAGAATTCGCTGCGAAAGCAAAAAGAAGACATACAATAGGTACAAATTGATGCCACATGCCATGTGATCTCAATTTCTACCAATGGAATGTCTTAGTTTGGCTTTCGCATGTAATTTTCGGCATAATAGAAATCAACCATAAGACTGAATAAAGTTACCTTCGGGATCTGTTCGCGTAACTTCACTACAATAAGTAGCAGACTTAAAGTTACCAGTACCAATAACGGGTCCATTTGTTGGACCTAAGTGATACACATAGAAATCACCGCAATTACGAATATACACTTGCTGAACAGGTGCTTTACATAATAATTTCCAATAACAAATTATGGCGCTGCTTTGAAAATCAAAAATGCATTGCTTGAAACCAGGTAACGGCGGCAATGGTGATCCAAAACTTGGTGCTAATGTCTTGTAATAACATGTCTGTATATCTCGTTTGACTAGTCCTAGAATAATAGGTATCGTATTAAAAACTTTCCCAATAGGCCTAGACTTGTTTCAAGTCCGCAGTAAAGATGCTAAAACAATGCTTAAGATGTTGTTCTAGCGGCTTCACTGCGGACTTTGTACAGGTTTTCCCCCATTTTACAAGCTAGTAGGATTGTTCTAAGAATTTAGGTAGCTCTCATATATAAAAATTTAGGCAGCTCTCACATCTGCCGAATACGGTGCCGTATATTCCCTTTTATTCCCGTATATAGACTGTGTATTGCCATATTTGGTAATATACAATCATATACGAAAATTTAAAGGATCACGCATATTCGGCCAGTCTCCTCGTCTCGCCCGATTTCGTCCAATTTTACTGCATTGCCGTTTCTTGATGCCGTACAGCCGCCTTTTCGTACAATCTTGGATAGAAATACTGTAGACAAAGTAAACTATTTGCAAAAAGTCGAAATTTAAACTTAAAGGGAAAGTCTATAATTTTGATTAGCAAGGCGAATAACACAAAAATTCGAATTTGTTCCAAAAGCTTGAGAACTAGGATGCTGGGAACAACAGAATTCGTTGATTTTGCATAAATCCTAATATGCTTCTGAGATAAAACTCCAGGGTCTCCCACATTATTGTTTTCGGCAGTCTTACACGCTGCGTGTTTAGCAATCATGTGCTGAGATGTTATAAAACAAAACGTACAGAAGGAAACCTAATAACATTACCATCTGTGATTTTTGGATGAGGTTGCTTAAGTACATTAACTTCTGATGAGACTCCAAATGACCTTCCAAATTCAAATACACCTCCAGCAGATGAGCCACAACGGCTAAATTGCTAGAAAAATACACAAGCAGAAAATTACTTATCCATTAATACTTGAGAACGAGGCGTTAGTTGCTCAAAGTAGAACTTGCTGCAATGCATTATTGCATTGCAACAATTTCAGCTTTGAGCAGCCAACGCCTCGTTCTTATGTATTTGTGAACTAGTCTATACTCCAACATACGAAAAGGCTTCCTCGTGGGGTGCTTATCTATTTGAAGGGTCTTTGAATTTCATTTTATAAATTGCTTTTACCGCGGAGGTGGGACACATAGGCATATCTATAGCACAAGCGTCTACTAAATACAGACCAGTACAGCTAAGTACGGAATGTGCATTACACCATATATGGTAGTACACAGTCTGTATTCAGAGATATACGGGTCCGTGTTTAATTGTCTTTCATGCTGTGTTTATTTTGCAGTACGTGACTATTTTGTTACATCACAGAGGTTTGTTAATATGAAACAATAGTTGACCAATAAATTTTAAATGGACGGTGGGATTGAAATGCTCCTTTGAGAAATTAGGAAAATGTATCGTAGTAGTCATGTTGTGCACCACGTGGAATATTCTCCTGGGTATTCGCGTACATCGGTTGTGTATTATCGCAATATAAACTTCATTAAATTTTGAATATTCCGTAGTCTTTCACACCATGATGAGTAATAGTTGATTTTCACTAGGAGAAACATTTATCGCGAAAGCCAAAAGAAGGCATTTCATTGGTATGAATTGATGTTGGACAATGTGTGATGTCAATTTCTACAAATGGAATGTCTTCATTTGGCCTTTGTAGCGGATTTTTATCCTAGTGGAAATCAACATTTGTGTCAACGAAATTTTTGTACCATGAAATCAATCTATTTCAAAGTAACCTCGTTCCCAGGGCTTCTTGCCTGTTCAAAATAAGGGAGATCTCTTCCGTATTTCGAAAAGGCAGGATTGTGTGGGAACGAGGTTGATTGCAAGGTCGTTGGTTTAGTACTCTTCTCTGGAAATTCTATTTTTGAAATGGCCCCTAACAGAATCATATTATGTTATCAAAATTATTTACCGGTGGTCACCCGTGATGGCAATTTTTGACCAGTACTTCTTTTTCATATTTTCGGGGAGAAGTGAAAATAACAAACATATTAAAAATAAATTTCTTATAATCTAATAATGTAACCCCCTGAAACAGAAATGTTAAAGAAGAATTTCTGCAATAAAACTTTGAGCATGAGGAGGTTATGATGTAGGAAAGAATGATACATACCATACTAAAAGGTGAAGTGATTGCAATGTCCGAATAATCTGGAAGCGGACCTTCAAAGAGTTGTTTACCGGTTCCATTAAATCGATACCATCCCTCTTGTAACCGAGAATCGTCAAAACGGTTTAAGAACGGAGACACATTGTTTTCGAATAATCTTCCTTCTTCGTTAAGAAAGTTATAATTTTCAGAACGACATTCAAATGGCACTTCATTCGGAACTAAAGTTAACAAAATAAAATATTTGATGATGCAGCGCCACGAAGGTTAAGAACTATCCGAGGATTTATGTGGGATTGTGATCAGGCTTTGCACCGTACTAATTGTAGCATTGTAACATATGCACCGTGAATTCACGGAGCACTCATCTATTTTATTAGAGAAAAGTACTATATGGAAACGCTCTGAAACCGCGTCTTCTAATACATTCATTAATATTTTCGGTTAATTTTGTCTGGTGAGTCAGATATCAGAAGTGAGTACATGCGGGATAAAAACAACAAACAAAACGGAAATTTTGTGGCGTAAGAGAACCTTTTTATTAGTCTAAAATATTTCCTGATGTTTTGAAAAACCGGAAAGTGAATCGGAATGGCGCAAGAAATATACAAATCTGTTGTAACATGTGGGATCTCATATACAAAACCATAAGTCCATTTGTTTTAAATATCTGCAATGAAGGGTGCTATGTCAACGAGCTTTCAATTAATTGGTTTCTCCATTAAGAAGAAACCAATCAATCACAAGATTGCTGTCTCAGTACTCTCCGCTGCAAATAATAATTTGGATACGGGCAAATACCTGAGCAAGTTGGTTGTATTTTTTTAGTATATCCTAAAAGAGAGAAATATTAGCTAAAATTTTGTTATTTCAAAGAAATTAAAAAAAATGCTACGCATCTTCTTGGTATAGTAAGTAGCAGCCAATCAACACAACGACATCGTAGTAAAGTAACCTTGTGGACACACGACGTTGGATCAACGCCGAAACAATGTCAACGTGACGTCGCGATGTCCTTTTGACGTTGATTCAACGCCGTTTGTCTGCAAGGAAGACAGTTGTATAGAATATTTCTTGTTAAAAAGTGAATTTCTACTAGGCGAATTTGTTCGCGCAAATTTAGAATGAAGCCATTGAAAGAGACGTCACATTACATTTCGTTCGGTTATCAATAGTTCCAGTAGACATTTATTTAATGACATTTGAGACCTTCGAAAAATTATGTGCAAAATTCAACTTTTTGGGGATATTTAAATAAAATACCCAGTAGGCACCATCGTCGAGGAGACGTCGTTTTGACGGACGTCAATACGACGTCTTTTCGATGTTGGTAAAAAATGTCGGCAGGGTAGATTTAACCAAATTCAATAAAAAAGAAACTGTACAGAAGGATGGTACTTGAACGAGCGTAGAAAATCAATCCACACACTAGTACACACTAAGTTATAGTTTGAGCAGCCAACACCTCGTTTTCATGTATTTGTGAATAAGTTTATCCAGTGTATGATAGTTTTCTCTGCATAATTTATTTTCAGGGATATAATTCGGTCACGAAAATTTACCTGACGTTCTTTTCTTTATGTTACCTAAAGAAACAATAGAACACATTATCCTGTCCGCGTCTAATCAACGTTAAAAAGACGTCGCGACGTCTAGATAAAGTTTTCTTGACGCTAAGCGTTAAATTGATGTCGTTTTGACGTCATGAAGTCGAAACACTGTCTTATTGACTTTGTCGATTTGACGGCGCATGCAGACTGGGTAGACACTACCAAACAATGCTTCTGCATTATTTGAAGGAAGGAATCATTAAAATTAACTTGCCAGCTAAATTGTGTGCCTAAATAAGTTCCAATACAACTCCTATGATTCATTTGTTAGTGTCACATATTGGGGGATTGCATATTGGATTACATAGGAATTTGCCACCCTCTCCTCGCATACTCCATCCCCCCTCCGCCTAAGAATTTCCAACCCTGTCCCCCTTCGCTTATTCCTACCACCTGTTTATTAGATACTTTATTAGGTTTTTATGAAATAGAAATGTAAACTATAGTAACTCCTGATATGCTATTTCGCTTTTATATTTAATAATTCAGGGGGTTATATTATCAAGCTTTAGAAGAAGAAAATGCAAAGTTTTGTTTTTATTACCCCCTAAAACAAGTACAAAAGAATAACCGTTAAAGTTGTTTCGACGCCATCTGCCTGCATGAAATATACTGCTTGGACTTATTTATATTCGTAATACTTATGTACTACTTCTTACAAAAGTTATTAATGAAGGAAATTAACTTACTACTTCCATCAACACAATATCGACCAACACAATCTTTGATAGGATCCAACTGGTACGCAAAGTATCTCCCACAGTTTTGCACCAAAATAAGTTTCCTATCACTGCATTGACAAAAGTCATATGCTCCATTTGTAAGTTGTTTTGGTGGAGAATGAACACAAACGAAACGTGGTACTACTCCCATTGAAGTATCTGGGTGATTTCCATCTAACCACATTGCACCATTTGATTCACATTTACCAACTGGAAGAATGGGTATGTTTGAAGAACATCCTTCTCTCAATTTTAAGGATCTACCTCTGGATGTAACAAAGCGTACAGCTTCATTGAATTTAGCATCACATTTGGCTACTGTTGGTTTTATATTGGACCAAAACCTTGTGTCGTCTTTTATTTTCTTCGAATTCCTGCAAAGACTGTATTTTGCATTAGACCACCGTTTTCTTCCTCGTTTTTGCTCTGGTTCGGTGTCTAAACAATTGAGATTTTTCAATTTTGGTAGGAATATATTTTGATAAACCTGGGAAGATAAAACTAATCTTTCGGGAAATATAATACTGGTAAACATCGAAAGAATTCGTCAAATTTATTACAAGGAAACATTTTTCAAAGAATATATATGCTATTAAAAAAGAAAGAACGGAAAGTTTGGCAATTCCACTATATAATGCTAATCCCAGTGGGCAAAAATATGTTTAATATCCCCAGTAAAGACGCTCGACCAACGTTACAAACGCAACGTTGTTCTAGCGTGTTTATCGCGGGCTTGAAAAAACATTTCCCCATTGCGCTGTGCCAAAAGAAATTATAAATCATTTCTTCTCTACAACAATTTTAACTTGTCTATATAAGATTTCATGAAAATATCCTTTTACAATATTTTCATAAATACTGGGTTTGGACAAACCATAGCCTGAGACGCAGTAACCATTAGTCTTAACAACTAGTATTAGTCGGTAGTGCTTAATGACTGGATCACAGATTAACCTTACCTTCTTCGTTATTAGATACTGTACATGCTCTTGCCGCGCACAATGGGAATTCACGTCGTTTGTAAATATGGAAATTTCCACATCTTATGATGCTTATTTCTGCAGACGCTTGACATTCACAAGTTGTTGGATGTGAGAAGCATATTGTTTTCTTTGTCAGAACTAAAAGTAGAGATACTTGAGTTCGTACTTTCTTTTTTTAAAAGTTGTTAAATCAAATCTGGATCAACACGTTCATATTCACGGAGTACCGAATACGGTCACGGACACACAGTGATTTTTTAGCATATCTTCAGGCTATAGATTTTGAAGCTATGCTCAATACTCCCCTTCACAGTGATTATTTACCTTTATTTCGATCACTGATAAGGACTGCTCATTGTCATATACGGCAATATCCAGAATGTAAACGAAGTTACCGTATTCTGCATTCCGCGCCCGCCGTGATTTATCGGACATCTTTTGAAAATAGTGCAATCTATTGATAACGGTTCTAACTGTTACATATAGCTACTTATCCTTTTATGTCTTTAAATAACGATCGCTCTAACAAGTTGGTCACCAAAAATATGTAATAACTAAACCAGCAAAGAATAATAAATAGGCGCGGACAGATATGGGTATTAGTATATTAAAAACAAACAAGGTCGTCCCCATTGTCTTTTAATTTTTTGAGACAAAAAAAAAATATATAGTTAAAAGACGTTGGGCACGAGGTTGACAAACTGTCCAGTGGGCCAAAAAATGTTCAAAGTCCGCAGTAAAAACACTAGAAAAACGTTTTCTACGTTATTCTAGTGTCTTTATTACGGACTTAGAACAGGTTTTTGCCCACTGGTGTAAAGTTCAAACCTTCTTCATCAGTTGGATGTTTTCCATTAATCCATCCACGATATAAAGCACCACAAGGTGGATACTCAATATTTGTTGAAGAAGTTCCATCTAACTTTGATATACAACCTTCAGCAATAGGTGTATCCACAAGTTCTATTGAATTATTAGTTAGAAACCTTGTCCATTGTGTTGTAAACAAAGGATCTTGACAATCTCGTAGTATAAAACTACCCCTTGTTTCATTTGCATCCCATTGTCTGGTAGAATCTGTCACATTGATATATTGCTGACATTCGAGTCTTGGTGAAACTAGAAATAACAAGTGAGGAGATAGTTAATTCTGTGAAATTGGATATATAATTTGAGCAAACTTCCTTATTTGAGTTAATACGATATGAAAGATTAGTTATCTCATAGCTAAATATTTCGGCTTCTTGCATTTGTAACGTTATTTCACTCACTAGAGGCTTATGAGATAAGGAGCAGAAATATAAGAAAATCAATATCTGTCACAGTTGTCTAGATAACCAGTAGCACGTACCAATATAATATGATTTTGTTTTTGTTAACCCTATTTTTGTTTATTTATTAATTTATTTAATTTTTGTTGTTGTTGTTGTTGTTTTGGTATTTTTTGGATTTTTTTAATAGCCTCTGTTATGCTTAAGATATATGGAAATATCAAAGACATTATTCGCTAATCTTTTACACCAAGCCAAGTGGGCAAAAACATGTTTCAAGTCCGGAGTAAAAACGGTAAAACAACGTTTTCAACGTTATTCTAGCGTCTTTACTGCGGACTTTGAACAATTTTTTGTCCACAAGGAGAGTACCTTCTGTATTTGTTTCGGTTTCATCACTACAGTAAACGCCATCGTTTTTGAGTGGCTGAAGATAATATACAAAGAAATCTCCACAATTTCTAACAAACGTTTCAAACTCTTCATCGCATTTCATCCGCCATGTACATCTTGATTGCGTTGCAGTGTTGTTGCAATTTAATTTTAATGCTACATATCGACAACCTTGAATATTATTGCGTACAAGACCTAAAATGAATTGATAGATTTCTTGAATAGGATGCTAATAGATCTATTCACAAACGGTTGCCGCTCAAAGTAGAACTTGATGCAATGCAATAACTTCCTTTTTTGTGCAGTGCAGTACACAAAAAGGAAGTTGTTGCATTGCATCAAATTCTACTTTGAGCAGCCAACGCCTCGTTTTCATGTATTTGTGAATAGGTCTATATGTCCATACGCAAATATATCAGATATATTATATACTGCGGACACTTTTATGAACAGAAAGTTAACGCTTGAACGTCCTCTTCTGAATTAACGTCCCTCCCATATTAACTTCCACGTGTAAACTATCAGAATTAAAATAAATTTCCAGGATGTTTTATTCGGATAACTTTTGGATAATTAGAAAGCACATGTTTTAGTTTATTCTTTCTTGTTTTTTCTCCAGAAAAGTATTTCCGTTAAAGTAAGGAAATTTGAGAAAATTCCAGTCTGCATTATAATACCATTGTGCTGTGATATCGCTTTCTTCTTCGTTAATTTTTATGTTCGCCCAAGGAGTTAAACGGTCATTATCGACGGAAATCAGTTGGAAACTGTATAGGAAGTTGAAGAGCACGAAGAGGAATTGCTGACAAACCATTGTTATATTGCCACAAAGAATAAATATTAGCAGAGTCGTCCTTACCATCGTTTTCTTTTGGGTGTGCTTGCTTTAACGTGTATATCAAGGACGTTTGCAATGTAATTGGATTATTTTCAGAAATATCTGCTCCACATGGATGAAATGTGTCCTGAAGATAAAGAAATAGTTACTTCACTAAGAAATTTCCAAATCACTTTCAGGAATATTATTTGGGGAACATTGTAGTAGATAAATAGTATTACGCTTATAAAACAGATAGAAAATATACCACAAACCTCCGACTAAGCGCCCTCTCCCCGCCATGTGGCCTTGTTCACACGGAGGCGCATTGAATTTTACGTATGTTGGTGTTATAAAAGCGTTAGCGTCTAGTACTGTAAATTTGGGTTTTTATTAACAGCAACAAAGAAGAGTTTATTTTATTTTTTATTTTTCCTGTTTACCGTTAATCCTCAAATTAGCGCGCCTGAAGTGAATTCTAACCGATTCTTATATTTTATTAAGTAAATAAATTGAACTTACTTTTAATAGGAGACTTTCTGACAGATCAGGGAACCCTTCTTTCATTTGTTTCCCGTTAACATCAAACCTATACCAGCCTTCTATTAAAGTTGAATCATTTAATGGTGACATTGTTGTTGCACTAAACAATCTCTCAACATCTGTCAATAACTTGTAGTTTTGAGAACGACATTCTGGAGGAGTTGACTTGGATTCTAAGGAACAGTACAAAGATGGTTAAAATATAGGTTTAATAAGAAAACTCCCCTTCCTTTCTAACCTCCCGTACTTATTTGTCTCCTTACCCCTTCGTTATTCATTTTCATATTTTTTTCTCGATATTATTAACCCCTTAAATAGTGTGGCGTTAATTTCTACCTATAGTATATCTTCTTTATGTTAGATCTCCATTAGGCGGAAGTGTGATGTCAATTTCTACCAATGGAACATCTTCTTTTGGCTTACGCACGGAAATATCATCTTTTAGGCTTCGGAATTTTATGCCTAGTGAAAATCCACCTTTACTAAGACAAACTTTGGCATATCATGAGGTCAGATACTCCGTTCGATATTTCTATGAGCAACATTAATCTCTGATACATGCACAACAATATCAGGGCAATATTAGTAGCAACCGAAAACTTGATCAACGTCAGCTGTAAAGACTATAAACCTCGTTCCCAGGGCTTCTTGCCTTTTCGAAAAGGCAAGAAGTCCTGGGAACGAGGTTGTAATGACTACCATACTCACCAATAAAAGCAGCAGTAGATAAGAAAATAATACAACTGACCAGCAGCATATTGTCTAAATAAAACAATCCCAAATAAAATTTCAAAAACAAATTCTTTTAGTAAATATAAAGAAACAAAGTTTAATCAAGCTCAACTAAAATGAAACTGCACAATACGATATTATGTCAACGAACTCGTTATGGATTAATTTATACGTCAACGAACTCGTTATGGATTGGTTTATTTGGTAACAGATTCATTGCAACATCGTTGAGTCAGAACATCCCTTAATTATACATTTTTTAAAGAATGCTTATCATGTAACATTAATTAACATTGAATAATAAAAGTGATAACGTAATGGCGCAAGTAGATAAATGTTGCGGTCGCGTTATGCGGTAAATCATGCATGATATTATGCCACATGCGCAATGGAAACTTACATTTATACAGTAAATATAATCTCAGTGGGTGTAACTATGGGTTTCCAAACAACATAACAACTAATGACAAAACAACGTGACCACTAATTCACTTTTCTAGCTACTAACTTCCCTTAAATGTAACTTGTGTTCTTGATCATTGATTTCAATGAAAAGTAAAAATGTAATGTATTATCGGATCATAGGTGGATTATTTCGGATCATCTCCGAACAAATATCTATCAGGAAGATAAAAAACCCACGCGAAAGATTAAAAAAAGACTTTCCATTGGTAGATTGGCGACGTCAATTTCTACCAATAGAATGTCTTTTTTTTGCTTTTACATGGAATTTTTCAATGTCAGCTATATCTTACTTTACCTTACCGTTTCAAATGTTCGTCTCGAATCTAATGGATATATGGATATATGTTTGATATTATTTTGACATTCAATAGAGTCAGTGCACAAAAAAAAGTTATTGCATTGTAACAAGTTCTACTTTGAACAACGAACGTCTCGTTTTCATTGTTTTATGAAAAGGTTTATCTTTTGTTTTCATTGTTTTATGAAAAGTTATATCTTTTGTTTTTTTATAATATTGAAGAAATTATGATAGCAACAACAACAACAACAACAACATCTTGCTAACATAACCCCCTTGAATTTTATATTTAAGGAAGATTTCTATGAAGAAATTTGGAATATCAGGAGGTCATGATAGTCAAGAAAAATCTAATCAAATAATTTTGATATAATTCATACCCACCGGGCAATAACTTGTTCAAAGTCTGCAGTACGACGTTGTTATAGCGTCTTTACTGCTAACTTTTAACAAGTTTTTGTCCACCGGGAAGAACCAAATGGCACCTTTCGATAGGGTCACTAAGAGCCTCATACGTTAAATTATTTGGCAGTACAGAACTATGTCCATACAAATAGAATAATTGTTTTTACATAATGATAATATCACCACGTATTAAAACAGTTATTAAAACACCCACTTGAATGTGCCATACTATCACAAAGATAGAATCTGACAAATGTTTCCATAACAAGACTCCCACTCTTAATCTATGCACGCGCTGTTAAAATGTAATAAAAAAAATTAATAAAGTGAGATAAGTCAGAGACAGCAGTTGATAGATATGTGCACCACAAGAAAAGTGATGATAAGGGATCGTTTGGTAGACAATGGAATGTTTGCGACATAAAACGACAGTCATGCGAAGTTTCTAAGTTCTTAACTCTATTTCTACTGGGCTTTTTAGAATCTGGGGAGGGGGGACGTCCCCTCCCCCAGTAGAAATAGGGTTAAACCACCCACTCTTAAATATAACCATATATGGCAATACACAGTCCGTATATGGATTATACTAATCCGTATTCAGTAGTCTTTTGTTAAGGCAGATCTCCAAAAGGCGAATTTGTTCGCGCGAATTCTAAATGAAGCCAGTGCATTGGTTGAAAGCGACGTTACCTAGCAGGAGACGCGCCTTTATCGACGACATCTAGTGGAGATCTGTGTTTATCGCAAACGCATGTTTTGTCGTACGAAACTAAATTTATAACATAACAACTCCCACACTCTTATCAATAGATGTAAAGCGAAAATGAATGAAACGCATATTTGCAGTTCAGCCGGCAAAAACCTGTTCAAAGTCAGAAAAATAACGTTAGAACCACGTTCTGTGATGACTTTTAACAGGTTTTTGCCGGCTGGGAGATGAGTTGATAAGGGAAGGAGGAAGCATACCACACCATAAAAAAGTACCATGCCTGCACGACAACGTCTTTTCAACGTCGAGTCGTCGAGCCGCGCATGCCACTGCTTAACAAAGCAACTTATAATTAATGAGAAAAACTGACAAATACCATCAGTTCTTCACATCATTTCTTTACTGCAAATACTCTGTATCCTGTCCTGACATAATCTCTGGATCTTGTCCAAATCTGTTCAATTGGTTCAAAGTAGAGTTCAATTATTTCGATTACGACAACAATGACAGTTAAGATCCGTCAATTAAAACACCCACCGTATCATTGCATATGCTTCGACGTAATCGAATAAAGGATTTAACAAATTTCATGTGGAATCTGTTAATCGTGACACACTTCAAACCTGAATGTCGTTTCAATGACAACGTTATAAGTATAGTTTAACTAACATGGTGATGAACTTTACCCCTGATATGCAAAGCATTGTCGTACAAATTATCCTTTATTTTTTACATTTAAGGGGGTTGTTACATTGATTAAAAAACATTGAAAAATCATATTTAATAAATTTGCAATTTTTACGACTCGAAACAATATGAAAAGACAAAGATGAAATAAAGTAGTCCTGGTGATAATTTGGTCGCTATAACAAGCCCCTACACGTTTTTTTGTTTTTGTTTTTTGAAACAGCTTTATAAGAAACAGTTCTGAATTTAGGTTAAACAAAAAAATAAGAAACACAGAACTGAAAGTTGCAAACGGTAAGAAACAACCATATATTTGTTTCAAGTTTTAACCTCTAAAACAGATGTCTGTCTCTTATTTGGAACAGAAACAGCTCGTTAGCTGTCACAAAAACAAAATACGTTAAGCGAACCGCTTCATATGAAACTCCAGTTCTCGCGTTAAACCTTTCGGCTACGCGATCCTACAAGCAATCACATAACTATTTCAGACAAGGCAAAATTCGAGCAAAAATTCAGAATTTTCAATTGGATAAAAAACCTTAAATTTTCGGTAGCAAACCTAAAGACACAAAAAATTGAATATGTTCCAAGAGCCTGGGTACTAGGCTGCTATAAACAGCAGAATTTGTCGAGTTTGCAAAAAGACCCAAGATCCTAAGCCCTAAGTCTTAAGTCTACTCGGATAAATCCTTGAGATAAACCTCAAGCGACGTCTAATAGTCATTTTCCGTATTTACGTTTTACTTGTGGCTTGTAGTGCTTGTCGAAATTCGTAAAATGTCTTATAATTTATGCGATCGGTTGTAGCAAAAAATAACATGATGAAGCTCCAAATTTTACTGGTTTTTATTAAAAAAGATTATGGGGGTCACAGTTTAGAGCAGAGTCATGTCGTTTGGGTGAAGGTGTAGTGAGAGTTAGGGAAAGAATCTGATGTTCATCAATTCATACCCTTCACTTTTACCAAGGAAAAGGCAGATACAATTATATACTGTACAAATCTTTTCTCAATTCTCCTGACTGCATGAACCGAATCATATATAAGTACGATCTAGTGTCTGGATTCCTTTTACATCTGTTCATAGAAAAGGCTTACTATGCAAATCTGGCAGAACACGAAAAGTAGAAATCAGTGAAAAAGGTTCATGATTTTTCTAGAAAAACAAACAAGCATAGGAGTAAAAAAAAAGAAGTCCATTTTAACGGTTGACTGGACAACCATAAACTATATCTGCCAAACACATTAAAAGGAAGAAATGTCGAGTGGTGGGTAGTTGGTGTGGATAGGAGACTACGAGCGAAAAAACGACAACAAACAAAGTGGCGGTTAATAAAAACGAGAGTTTCCTCATCTTTCAAGACAGATTCTGTAGGATTGCCTCCATGTCTAGCTTAGAATTAAAGAAAAAAGGAAGGTTTAGGTACTTAGCTAGAAGTCAGGCAAATGCAGGCACACCACCTTCACAAAATCTTTATATGGCTCGACATATACTCTACCGTTAATATGACGACTGGAAAGTTATATTGGCACCAAAATTCGAGTCATCAAGTCGACTAGGCGGAAATCAAGTCGATTAGACGGTAATCAGGTCGATTAAGTAGAACTTAAATCGACTAATCGCAAATTAGGTTGACTAGTCGGAAAGTAAGCGAGGCTATTTGTCTCATTTAGTGAATATTTGGTGATATTCTTACTTGAAAACGGAGCATTGGTGATGATCGTACATGGTGTAAACGTTCCACTGAACTGACCACGCTTCTTGTGAAGCGGCAGGCAGCATGGGACATTTCTATAATGATACCTACTAAATAGATCAGGTAGATGATATGGTAGACTTTACTAGCAGTGTTCCATCTCAAATCAGCAGTACCACGTGTTTCCTATTTAGATTAATGTATGTTTGGAGGCAAAATCGTCTATGATTATGATTTCTTGTACTATAAGCACCAAATTATCTTGTTTCTGATTTCGCGCCTATCAACTGGAGTTCCGCCTAGTCGACCTGATTTGCATCTAGTCAACTTGCCTGATGACTCGAAATTTTGGTGCCTATGTAACTTCATGGGAAAACGTCGGTAAGACTTTGAGTTTCTTTTGTATTGCAGCGATTTCCGGGTAATGTCGCTTTTGTAGGTAAACGAAAGAAAAAATAGTATTCTAAATGGTCGTTGTTTCAGCTTAAAAACTCGTTGCCTCTAAAATTTACCGAGTTCCGCGTAAATAGTACTGGACCGAGCAACAATAGCCTGTTCCGCAGACCCGCCCTGTGGCAAAAAAGTGCCGTGTGGTACTTCGTCGCGTTTTCTCGCCTGACGTCGAGTTTGTAGTACAACAAGCCCTGTTCTGAATAACGCGCGAAAACAATAAGAATTTGAATAGCGCAATAATGGCATTGTTCGCATTTGTTGTTCCTTCTGTTTTCAAACTTTCATGGTAGTACGCAAGGAAATAATTTCATGAAACTTTTGCCTCGCTTATTGCTTTGTTCAAAGTATTTCCAACCAAATTAAACTGGAGTGCACAATGTCATAACAATTTATTTAAAACTTTGCCTCAACTTATTAGCCTCGATTAGTGTTTTGCTTTTTTTGAAGATTTTCAACCAATAAAAATAGATCCATTTTCAGCTGAAATTTGGTATTAAAAACGGAATAGTAAATTCAATGAAAGAATGAAATGAATAAAATAAAATAAAAACGACGTGATTCAACGACACATTCTTTTGATAGAGCTTTTGGCCGTAACTTCAGCCATTTTCAATACAAGTGTAATCTATATATACGTTTAGTTTTATAAAAAATATTTTATGAATTATGAATTTTATTAATTATTTGAAAACGGAATGGTATTAAATGTTTTAATATAGGGGTACTTGGCGCAAAGTTAGATAACTGTATCAAGAGAAAACAAGGAACTACAGGGAGAAAGAATATATTCTTCATCCTAATAAAAACAATTCCCTAGTTTAGTTACATTTTATGAAAAAAAACTTACGAAAATGACCAAATTATAACAGGTCAGTAAGAAATTATTAATAACATTTATCCCTGTGGTTTTTGAAAATAATTTAGAATTTTAAGATTTTGATTCTGTACACTCTCAGGAAGTGTTGTTTATGCAACGCGTCACTGATGTCAAAATAAATGTGGTCCTCATCCTTATAAATTTAATTTTAGGAATTCAAGATGAAGCAAATACTAAACGAAGAGAACCTGATCTCCTGGGAGAATAAACTCATCGGATATATTTTTAAAACTTGATTACTTAAACGCTTTAGCCAGATACAGTGAGCACCATCCAAGCAAGACTAGTGGTTTGCACAACAAAACCCTGGGGACGAGGTTGGGTAGACGTAACAAAGCCCGATAGAAATACCAAAACAATGCTTAAAAGCATTAAACACCAACCTCGAGGTTCAGATTATTCAATTCTTAAAAATCACAGGCAGTAAGTCAAAGCACTAATAGAAATAGTTTTGTGACTTTTGAGATCCACGAACGTCGCACCAAAATGCCTTAAGGGGAGAAAATTTCGCGGATTTTGCTAATATTCGCGAAAGTAAATTCCCACGAAAATTACTTAAAATTCTCATCTGCGAAATTAAATCTCCGCGAAATTATTTAATTAAAAATTTATTTTTACGCCTTTAGGCAATTTTACACTTATCAAGTCCAAAACGAGACATAGAGATAAATTTAGGTAATAAAACGTTGCAATTCCGTACAGACAATATCAAATATAAACTTTCAATTTAAGCTGCACACAAAAAACGCTATCCGCGAAATTGAATTCCCGCGAATTTTTTTAAATATTTTAATCCGCAAAACTTTCATCCGCAAAATTAAATTCCCGCGAAATTTTCTTCCCTTAAGGTAAACAAATATGTGAGCAGATCTGACCTACATAATTTTAGGTTCTCGGGTCTCTGACCAGATGTGCAGAGGGCACAGTCCCCACTCCACAACTGTTAACGAACACATTCTGTAGTGTTGACACTTTTCAGAAAGATATCTTCTCGACACATCTTATTGGTACTAATTTTTGCGCATTTTAATTTTCGCTCATTCACGCAAAGTGTTACTTATTGCGAGAAATATAATACAGAAATTACGCGCATAACGATGTGCGCAAAAATTAAGACGCGCGAAAATATAGTTTCAAACATAATCTACCCTTTGGTCTGCATTTGTCGCTCTAAATAAGAGTTTTACTAAGTGGCCATGCGCGAATATTAATACACATAACGTGAATGCGCGAAAATTAGTACGAATAAGGTAATAAAACATTTTAGCATAATTATTTTGCTGGCGACGTCCATACTTTTGATGACGTCATCAAGGCAAAGCAGGTAGTGAAAAAAACGTTTTTTAAGTAAAAACTAGAAA
The DNA here is from genome assembly GCA_032360805.1 of Neoturris breviconis. Lineage (NCBI taxonomy): Eukaryota > Metazoa > Cnidaria > Hydrozoa > Anthoathecata > Pandeidae > Neoturris > Neoturris breviconis. The sequence goes on from JAULBZ010000834.1 coordinate 26,149, forward strand.
CCCATGGGTTTGAAAAATCACACATTTAGCACTTAAGCATAACTAGACGCATCCTTGCGTGAACAATCTCGCTTTCAATGTGTACCGGAC